>CM043706.1:16493450-16738005 GCA_023969325.1 Oryzias curvinotus
CAATTACATAATTCGAACGCGATATGCATGCCGTACATGTGATATACAAGTCATACATGGGTACCCTCTAAGAACAGGTAGTAAATGTTGTGGTAATAATGGAGCCAATCACTGCCATATATTTTGGGACTAAAACTGGGACTAGAAAATGTATTTTCTATTGTCTTCCCCTTGTCCTTTGCACGTCTATTTTTGGGTAAAATAGAGCTATGTGGCCTTGACAACAAAAGTATGACATTGCTCTACGCATTTCTCTCTCACTACAAATACAACTGCAGGCTTTTTACAATACTTGGTCTAAATGGACAGAATAGAAGCCTATAAGATCCGACTTTATGTGGAGTGTCACTGAAATTGTGTCAATCTACATTTCTGTTTCTAAAATTATGTCACTGAATGCAACTTGTCAACATTTGTTAAACTTTAAAATAACATCCCTAAATCACAGAACAATTTGTGTCTCCATGCAAGTTTTCTATTTAAAAAAAAAGGATTTTGACTCATCTTAATAAGTTTTTACTAATTTCTGTACCCTAGCTCTTAATGAGATAAAACATTCTGTACTTTGCAGAAAAACAAGTAAAGCAAAGTGAAGCTGAAACCCAGTAAAATATCTCCCGTGATGTTTGAAATCTTTGCAGGAATCAAACAGTTTGCTGTGCAGAAATACTGCTTAAAGCATGATGACTCTGCCCTCAACAGGTGAGCAAACGTGGTGCTTTAAAAAAATCAGTTTTCATGGGAGTCTTTTTTTAGAACACTGCGGTATCTTTTAGAAAAAGTTCTTTCTTGTGATAATGTTTCCGCCACTTCAGCTTGAAAGGCGACAGATTCCTTCTGATAAACCCTTTTCTTGAAACCTGTTGGTATTTTCTTTTTCTTGTTGTTGTTAAATATCTAAGAGGAGACTTTGAAAAAGTATCACTTTCTGTGAACGTGCCCCAGCACGCCGCCCTCATCGTCCAACCGCTGGTTTTGGACGCACGGCCGTCCAGTCGTGTGGGGAAACGAGAAGTTCCTTCCCTTCCAAAGCGCGGCGGCTCCACATCCATCCTGGTTGGTGACACAAAGCCAAAGAGCAGAAGGGAGAAAAGTGGCTCCGTGATGCACTAGAACAACGTTGTTTTTTCCGTCAGCTGCCACCTTCAGACATTCAGAGCCCACCCGTCTTTCCCATTTTTCCCAGCGTGCTGCTGGCGGTTGCAGCTAAACCTCTGCAGGTGTGGAGTCAGAGTGTTTCAGCTCTTTTCCTTCATCGCATCTGTCTGATCTGGTCTTTCATTCCCAACAGTCCGTCTCGGTGATGAAGGGAAACTTTAGTATTTTACATTTTGAAGTGCGGTTTTCTCTTGGGATGGATGAACATCGGGCTCAAACAGAGTAGCTGAAGCTGAACAGAAGACTCTTTTGAGACAAAGTTGTTCTGAAACTTCCAAAAAAGCTGCTGTTGAACTGTTTTCCCTTCAAGAAACAAGTCAAACTTTCCAAAAGCACAGAGGAGAAAGCAACACTTCTGGGCACCAAACCAAAACATCACATGAACTGTTTTATTTGATGGAATTCCACAACATCTCAACGGATTTGATGGCTATATGTATCTTTTGTAGGGATGTATGGGTTCATCAATGAATCGATTTATAGTGCTGTGAAGCAACCAGACCGATCTGTCTGAGACAAGCTGGCAATCCAGTCGACTTAAACCATCATCAAATTGTCTCAAAAGGAGAGAAATCAATAATCGATCTTGGAAAGTACCGTTTGGATTGAGTCAACGAATCGTATCATTTAAAACAAACCCAAATCGCCTAGCAATTGGATCGGCAACCACATATTATGACGTGAATGGATCCGTAGCTATAATGAATCGTTACACCCCTAATTTTATGGCAGCGGTCATTCGTCTTGACCCGGTCGCAGAGGTGAGCTGCCACACGAACCGGGCCGGACCGTGCACGGCAGACGGTCATTGACTGAGACTGGTCCTGATGCAGTTTTTTAGTCTCAGTCTCTCACCCGTCACGCCAGACTCCTCAGGAAACTATAGCGTCATCTGTCAGTCACCGTAACAATGTGGGATTTTTTTTTAATTATCTGGGCTAAATTGGATCAGAACAGTTCTAGCGAAGCTTTGGCGTTACATGGATCTACCTCACGTACAGGTGGGTTTTTACGTCCCTCCACACACCATCTTCACTTTGAACCAATGGCTAAACAGCCCCCCCTTTCTTCTCAGCCAACCACCATCACATGGGTGTCTGTCTCCCTCCCTCTGCATGCCAGACCGTTTGTTGGCCATCCTCCACCCTGTTCTCCACCTGGTGGTCTGACCCTTTACCCCCGTCAGGCTCTGGGGTTTACCCATCTATGGTTTGAGTTCATCCCAAACACCCAAGACGTCATCGGCCCAAAATGGAACCGCCAAAGGCTGTGAACTCTTTCTGCACCACAAATACATCTTTACTTACATTCCTATCTCTCCATATTGAAATTCATTTGCTCTTCCAGTCAACCCTGCGGTTGTGAATTGGCACTTTCTAAAAAAGCTGAATTAAAGTTGACCAAAAGGTGCGAGGTGCTGCTTCCTCTTTGCATCACCCTGATGCTCACCTCTTACCAGGCTGTGTGGTACTTTTCTGTCCTCTGAGGTTCCGTTTTAGCCTTCCTCACAAATGCAGCCGACTCCAGGACTCAGAGCTGAAGTGGTGAATCACAGAGGAGAGCTGGTGTGAGTTTGATTGCTCTGCATGACACTGCAGGAGTTCCTCTTTGTGTGGAAATAGGAGAAGTGAAGGTTTCGTGGCAGGAGGCCAGGGTGGGTGGATGTGGGTACACCACATTTTCATTTCCTCAGCAGGCTGCTGTTAGAAGCCGGCTGTGGCGTCGGTGTGGCAAGAAGAAGCTCAGGAAGCATCAGATCAGGAGTTGGGATGGACTGATGCAAATAGGAAGACTCCAGCAGCTTCCATCTGCTTCAACCAGCTACTTTTAAAGCTCTGCAATGATTATTGTCTTTCAAACCACAAGAAATGACAAACCAGAAGGAGCTGCATTTTCAGAAGAAAATTGCGTAATGAAAGCTGAAAATTTGAAGACGTTGCAAAGTCTCACATTAAATATTTGAAAACTTGGAGCAAAGTTTAAAGATTTATATTTCAAAAACGAAAACATGTTTAGAAAGAATTGGAATCAGTTCAAAGTCTTGTGAATCCTTTGTAGTTTGAACGGTGCCTCTAGCAAAAATATGTTGAAGTAATAATGGTTGAAAGAAGCCAAGCTTTCCGAGGATTCCCCATGTATTTCAATGGAGGAAAAATCCTGGAAAAGTTCAGGGATTTGAAGGAGCAAAAGTCACAGCTAGAAAAAGCTGAAAGAGCTGAACATTTGAATAGTTGAATGGATGAAATAGATGAAAAATTGTAGGAGGAGATAAGCGGCAAAAAATGGAGGAAGATACTGAATAAAGAAAGAGGAACAGGAAAACAGTGGTTGGTTGAATACTTTATAGCATTCTACCAATGAACCATTTCTGAGGTTTTTTCCAAACCAGATCATTTCTGCTCAGCTGCATCTCGGGCAGCAGAAATGTTGAAATGACGTGCGATGGACAAATTCATCGTTTTGTTCCTGAGAAGTCAGGTAATTATCACCACAGGGGGGAGGAGGACGGTACCCTCACCAGAAAACGAGGACTTTTGAGGGCAGAGCGCCAGACTCAGAGCGACGCCACGGCCCAAACTCCTGACTCATCCCGCTGCAGAGCTCATCTTTCCCTCTGAATTTGTGTTAGAACATGACATGCAGATAAGAAGCAGACCTATGGGGATGGGGTTCATTGGAGGCAGCCTCTGAAATGGCAGTGAGGGACTGATGAGGTCTGCTTTTCTTCATTCTATGTTCCCATTTCTGAAAGTGTCGATCCACAGTCTAGCGATGGCATTTCTTGAGCCCTTCTTCGCTGTAAATGTAAAGGCTTTATTTTTTAAATGAACCCGCCTGCTGCCTTTTCCTACCTGTTATTCCCTTGAACAAGAACAATGATCCTCCTGCAGGGAAAGCTACGGAGCCCTCCAGGTGCCAGTGGTTAAAAAAACATGCGCACGGATCGATCAGTTGTGCTCGTACCGTTGTGCAGTCGTGCATGGCACACGTTGCTTGTGCGTGTCTCTGAGCAGAGCAGCCGGACTCGTAGCTTCGTGTTTGCGGGCAGGGGAGGGCGCTTTGTTACGGCGTGCGCAACAGAGGAGGCTTCAGGAGATTTGCATCTCCAAGAAGAGGAGCAGCTCTCGGGCGGCTTTTGGATGTAGAGTCCTGAGAAACCCTCCAAACAATCATCTGAATCTGTGTTTCCAGTCGGGTCCAGACCAATTAAAGGCTGATGTTACTCCAGTTTAGGTTCATCCACGTCTTCTTCCGGGTCCGTTCTGCCAAGAATAAAGCACTGGCCGCACGGATTTAAAAACCTATAAGCGAACATTAACTTAGTAATAATCATAACAATAATAAAAGCACGTTTAGATTATCATCTCGCTCTTTGTCGGACCTCTGTTTACAACTGAACTCATCATTTCTTCTTCAGTAATTTGTCCGGACCAATCGGGGGCCTTACACTAATGATGACGTCACACTTTTTGATTGGCTGTACGTTGGGGCAATGACGTGTGAGATTGTGATTGGTCCAGACAAATTACGGTACGACCGTAGAAGAAGAAGAAATAGGAGTTCCGTTAATCCGTTTATCAGATTTTGTTAAAATTATTTTTTTCCAGAAAACAATACAAACAGTACAATATCAAAATACAAAAACAACAACAAAAAAGCAACAGAAAAAAAAGAAAATATAATCCTGCTGCTTTTACTATTAAGTGTTTAAGTAGAGGTCGACTTATCTATACGTTTGTAAAGATACGTATCTATCTTTACATTTTTTAGTCTGTAATGCCACACAGAAGAGTTTTGTTTGTCTCTCCCCTGAGAGCATCTGCAGACTCACCTCCGTTCCTCCCAGGGCTCCTGCACAGAGCAGAGCTGTGAGAAAGGAAAGTCATTCACACAACAAATGTTCGCATTAGTCACAGGGGCAGGCAAATGACCTGTTTACTCCTGAGATGTCAAATAAGAAGCCGTGGTCTTGGTTTGAGGTTCAGGCTTTGACTTCAGCCTACACAATTTCCCAGCAAGTGATTTCAATGAGAAACAGTAGCTGTGTTTATCGTTCAGAGCAGAGGCTGCGGTTGCACGGTGAGATATCGCTGATACAGACTCTACAAGCAGAGCGGGAACATTTGCTACGACGGGAAGATAAGTGCAGGAAATCCAAGTTCCTGGAACTGTTCCTCACATCCACTCCTTTCTTCATGTTCAGTTCGTCCCGCTAAAGGAGGAGGAGGAGGAGGAGGAGCTTCCGGACCCTCCCGTCGTTTAGCTTCTCATTTTTCTGCTTCTATCCGAATGGCTGTTGTGCAGAAAATCATTCCGTTTTTCCTGCTGCCCAGCTATTTCAGAGCAACCTTGTTTTGTTTGTTATGAATCAGTCAAGAACAGACAAAGAGGCTCATTCAGGAGCAAAGTGTTGGTTCAAATCTAGACCAGCTTTAGCAGGTTTTCTGTTGTCTTTAGGGGCGCACCGGTCCAACTCGACACACAGCATGATGCCTTTCAGGTTCTCATTTCCTGCTGTTCTAAGAAACATCCAGAAAACAAGTTTGATTATCAGCGAAACTGCACACAAAGTCTGAAACGTCTGTTCTTTATCTAAATATCTGTTTCTCTAAACCTAAAAGAGGCGTGAGGTGAAGCAGAAAAACTCACAAATTCACACAAAGCCAACCCAGTTTGGAGTAACTAGATGGAACAGTAAGAGACAACATTTCTGAATAATGTTTGTGTTTAAATTTACGTTACTCTGTTTTCTTTTAAATATAGGTTCCATGGAGTGTTTTAAGTCCCGTCTTAGAACACATTGCGTGAGCTGAGTGGTCCTGTGTGTTTTTATCAGTGTTTTTTATTTTCTTTATTGTTGTATTTTGCTTTATTTTATTTTGTTTCATAATTTTTATCATATGTTAGTCTCTGTACAGAACTTTGGAAACTGTTTGTTTGGGAAGTCTGCTCCATAAATAAAGTGGATTGGATTGACCAAAGTCCGCATAAGCTCATCTTTTTCCACTGGACCGCTTGATTATCCGGCAGGTCCAGAGGGTGCAGAGGTGAGTGATCCGCCTTTTCTGTTTCAGCCTGTTACTGACATGATTCTGGCGTCTGGACGCTGGCAGATGCAGCTGCATCCAGCTTTACCTGGAGTTCACATTGGTCCGTCTGTGGTCCATCTGCGGTCCGTCTCCGTTGCGTGAGGAGTCCACCAGTTTATTTACATGAACTCGTTGCGGTGCAGAAGGACGGACGTGGAACACAGACAAGACGGAGGCGATGTAAACATTCTGATTTATGAATGTCTTATTTTTTTGCGTCAACGCACCGGAGACGATCCACAGACGGGCTGCAGACAGAAATCAGGTGGATTGCAAAGGCACTGCAGATGGACTGCAGACGGACCGCAAACGGACCACAGATGGACAGCCCAATGGGCTTCATGCAGTGTGGGTCCTTAGGCAAGACCCTTAGCTACAGCCTACCTGTGCAGCCACAAGGCCTCCCAGTGCTGGACACGGATAGGAATTCTTCTTTCGCTTCCAGTTTTCTAATTGTTTGCTTTAACTGATATTTTATCCTGAAACAACCCTGTTGAGCATCCGGCGTAAAAACTCTGCCAAACCACCTGTGCAAATCCTTGTAGGCTGACAAGATTTGCAGTAAACATCTTTTAAGATCACAGATCAATTTCTCATTTCAGAGTAATGTCTTTTAGTTTCCCGTCACACAACGCTGCATTAGGAGACAATAACGGCAGAGCTCTGCTTCTGTACCAACAGCTGCTTATGATGATATCATTTTTTCTACTGGAGTTGGACCCCGATGCTTCTTTTTACGGGCTGCAAAACTTTTTGCAGATCTCGTGAAGGGCTTTTTTTGGAAGGGGAAGGAGGCCGGCGTTCGCTGGAAAGTCTGCAGCGTGTGCGTGAGTGCACGGGCACTGCAGCCCAGCTTCACCTACTTGATGAGAAACCATGAGACGCCGATGCAGGGAAAGGACTGCGTCTGACAGTGTGGTTGCTGGCAACACCAGTACTGCAGGTTTTGGCTGAAACCATGTGGGCATGCAAGGCGCCTTCTGAAGCTCGCACTTACGGCGATGAGCGGCTAGACGCTTCACTGTTTCCAGGAAATACAGCACAGGGGCGTGCAGTTAAGTGGATGCCATGATGCAGCTGATTTTGTTACCACAAAAGGCAGAGTTTTTGTGAGAGCAAAATAAAAACAAAGGCGCTTTTGGGGGGGGGGGGGGGGGGGGCGTCACGTTTCCACGTTTAACTCAGGAGTTGTTTGAAGTCACTTCTTCTCCAAAAGCAAAGCTCTATTTCAATGGCTTGTGTCTTTAACGATACTGCAGAATCACTCACATGGTTACTGTCATGAACCCTTTTGATGTAATCTGCCCCTCAACAATCATCCAACGGCTAGCGTGTTCCAGTCAGATGGATGAGACTCCACGTGTCACCTGAAGCTCCCTCCCTCTGCTTTCACTGCCGCGTGCAGAGAGAGGCGACTCTAGGAAGTGAAGCCTACTTCTCTTTTCTTTACCAGAAGTGGTTCACCAGGCTGGGTTTTCACACACTGATGATAACTTTCCTGTCAAAGGATGGCTGTTTTCAGACGGCGACCGTTGGTTCAGCCCGAGCTAGGGCCGGTCAAAGTCGATTTCTGCTGAAGATTTCACCGTTTGCACGCTCACTCCAGTGTGTGTTCTATTTCAGCCTTGTAGGCTGGGATGTTGTTGATCTAATAAAAAAAAAGGGTTTCCTGATCGCTTGGTGTTCACCGCCTGCTGACCTTTTAAAGAAAAACCTGCGTAAAGGTAACAGTGATTGTTGGTCTGCCGCACACGCGAGACCCAAAGATGTGCAGAGTCACCAAACCGCACTTTCTACCGACCTAAAGGCCGTGTCGCGCAGCCGATATCAACATTTTGCGCATATTGCACGGATGAAATTTGGTTTTTATGAGGGGCGGAGCAAAAGCTGTTAATATGGGTGAGGGGGGCATGAGGATTTAGAAGGGGGGGTAAACGTTCAGCATGTCTTTGTCGAGGAAAGTATGAGAAACGTTTTGAACTTTATGTGAAATTTTCACAGATGAATCAGGAATGAACCACGTTAAAACCACAAAAGAATAAAACACGCAAAGAAACCAACGTAGAGCATGAACGTGTCTGGTTATTGAGGTGTTTAGGTGCAATTCGTTAGGATTTGTGCATCAGTTACAGAATTTAAAGGTGATATGTGCACCGTATACGCGATGTGAAAGTAATACATCGGTGGTGCAAGCGCATAAAGTCTGTAGGCATAGGTGGAACGGTGGTGGAAAGACACTAGTTTGTGTACCCATATCACAAAAATTACGCACTGTTGTGTAAGCTTTATCTTGTAATTCCGTATAAATTACGTAAAATACCCATAAACTGTGTAATTCTCAATAAACCAAAAATTTTGAACTGCTCAAAACCGTAAAGACGCGTCGGCCGAAACGACGGTTCAGGCTTCCACATTGTGCATTAATTTATGATAATGCACAATGTGGAAGGCCATTAACCCGCTTAGACCATGGTCACTCACAAAAGATATAAATATTCAACCAGTTTTTAGTACTTTGTTCTTGTTCTTTCTCGGTTTGGATCACTTTTTTCACAAAAAGCAGACTATTTGTTAAGTGAAGCGGCCAACATGACAATGCTCCGACTTCTGATTTCCACTGCAGCGGCAAAGGAAAAATATATCTATGCTGATGATCATGATGTGTTAAATAAAGTATCAGTTCAGAGAGAAAGTTCACCTCTTACCGCTTGTTTTTGCCCAGACGATGAAGATAAAGTTTGTTTTGAAGAAGTGATACAAAACATTTATGCTATGTGACTGGAACTTCTTTTTTAGTGGTGCGGGTATTACTTTTTAATCCACAACCAGCAGCCAATCAGAATGGAGATTTCACCTGGACCATGGTATAACACCCATGAATCACGAAAGACTGAAATTTTATACATGGAAAATGCAAAAACAGCAACGTAGTGGCTGTGTGACACGACCTTCAGCAATGTGCGCCATGATAAACAACACAACCACAGGTTAGTTTTTCATTAGCTCGTCCGTCTGAATGCTCCGGTGCAGAAACTGTTCGTCCGTCGTCTCTAATGGGAATGTTTCAGGCGTAATGTTGAAAGTGAAATGATGCTGTGGTGGGGTTTGTGTCTTTGATGCTGCAAATCTGTGGGCCGCTGCAGGTGGGAGCGGCTCTTTCAAGGAAGTCATGCTCACGGGTCTGTGGGTGCAAAACGACCTCGATGTTTCCCTGTAAACGCTGGCATCTTCCAGATCGTTCTCTGTCAAGAGAGACATGAAAAGTCCTCGTGAGACCTGACAGAAGTCCCTGCAGGGACTCACCGACACGCTGGAACCCACAAAGGGACAAAGCGCTCAGACGTTATCTGCAGCCCGTCTGGTTGTCCAGTGCTGCGGTTCGTTTGTTGTTCCTTATCTGCTGCATCAAAGTCAGAGGTGTTTTTTTCTGTTCCCCATCATGTTAACTCTGTCATGTAAAGTGTCTTTGTTTGGATGGCGGGTGGGAGGGGAGAGTTATCACTCTCATTGTGCAAACACTCATCAGTACTTACATGAGAAAAAAAAACTTTTCACCTTGTAGGAGGTGGTGGAAGCATCATAGTATGGGCTGCTATGATGCAAAAGGGAGGGATCCATTCACGGGTCATCCTGTATGTACGGAGCGACACCTCACAACGTCAGAAAGTTGTCCCACTCTGATCATCTTTTGATCTATTTTTAAAGCTTTTAATTATGATTATGCCGTTATTAGCCATTAAAAAAGCTGCAGAAGTTCATAGGAAATCCACTTCTGAGGTTTGGGTGGGACTGTTGGGACAAAGCAACCCCGCCCCCTTTTCCTCTCCCTTCTGCTGAGAGCTGTCTGTTTACACTCTCCTGCTAGCTTACAGCCCCTCAGAACCTTAACCTAACATTAGCAGTGCAACAAAAATGGTGAGCAGTATCAGATCCATCCATCCGTCCAGTTTAGATCCAGATTCCAGCTCAGACCAGGAAAACAAAGACGTTCATGGATCTGTTGGTCTGACAGCGGATGAATCAGAAAGGGGCGGAGCAGGGAGCCTGTGGCCCCGCCCAGTGTTTTTCTATATCTTTTTCAAATAGCCTTTATTCGTCTGCTCCTGATTCACAACGAATAAAGAAACACTCAAACTTTTTATATTCATTTTTACATTCTTCTTACATCTCCTTCATCTTCAGAAGGACTGTGATGAACACCAGATGGGCGCGGTACGAATCTATCCTCAGACTGATGAAGCCACTCGTGTTGAAACCATTGGCTGTAAAAGGAGAGAGTGGTTGCCACGGAAACGACTCACACCAATCACCGCTCACTGACGTCGTCTGACAGTAACATGGCAAAAAAAAAGAAAAATGGCGACTGAATTGACTAATTCGGCTGCAAGTGAACCATTTTCTCAAGATGACGTCACTCAGTCCAGTTCTCACTTACAGTCCATGGTTGAAACATATCAAGAAAGATTAATTTCGGATGCCACTACTGTGCTTTTAAGACGCATCTCTGACAGGAGGAAAACCACTCCACTATTTCTACCAACCAGAATGTCTTTGCTACAAATATTTAACGGGCTGGGCTGATCGAAGCGCTAAGCGGGGACTGTGCTAAGGAAGCGCAGTAATTCCAGCTGTCCTAATGGATCAGCTTTGCGGGGGGAATGAATAGTGGATTTTCAGTTAGAAAAATGACCAAACTCTCTGTCCTGTGACAAACTGAGAAACTTCTGCGACTGCTTCCACAAAGAAGCCCATGGAAATGCGTGTTTCAGACGTCAAACCCACAAGTTCACGCGTTGTTACTCTAGTTTTGAAGTCAGTTCGCTATATGTACAAAATGCGCAGCCACTGAAAGTAAAACGACCTTTGACCAGTTGGACTCGGACTTGGTAGTGACGTCTGGATAGCGTCTTTTTGAAATAAAACCTGGAACAAGACTCACCAAATCTGCACCGCTTTGACGTTTTGCACCAAGTCTCTTCCAACTGTGAGCGTTAGTGTTGGGCAGCAGTAGTCCAGTGTGAACATGCTAAAAGCACGTTCAAAACCATCTACCCTCCCCTTTCTTACCTTTACGCGTTGTAAAGGTCACTCAGCCGGGCTGAGGTCACTCTCCACTGGCTCACCGAGACGTCTATGACCCGGAGTTTCCCCTAACCCGGGTTAGGGTTGTTAGTTTAATTGATTTTATTATTTTATAGTTTTATTAAATTTATTGATTTATTGTGATTGTTTCTTTATTATATCATATTGTTTCGTGATTTATTTGTGTTTATGTTAAGCACTTTAGTTGCCTCTGCTTTGATTGATTGATTAATTGATTGATTGGTTGGTTGATTGATTGAATGATTGATTGATTGATTGATTGATTGATTGATTGATTGATTCCCCTACAGGTTTTTGGCGGCACCCATAAGGACAGTTGTGTCGTCATGGAGGAAGGATTACTTTTTGATTTCTGATCTCAATCTAAACTAAACTTCCTATAAATTCAGCAGCTTTGCTCCACTTTTTTAACGATTGTTTTAGAAAAAAATAAAAAGATCCAACAGCAAAGCGCTGAGATGTATCGACTGTTGTGACCTTTCAGGAGTCCAGACCTTCTGAAGAAAATCAGTTGTAATCTAAATCTAAAAAAAAATAATCAAGACAGAAAATAATCATGACTCGTACATATGTGGAAACAGAAAAATATCACTCAGAAATGTAGAACATTTTACTTTTAACGCACGACGTGGAAGCCTGCTTCTGCGAAGTGCGTTATAAAGTAATAACCGCACACTTCGAAGGCCATTAACCCGCTATACCATGGTCACCTACAAAAGTAATACATATTAACCAGGTTTTAGTCCTTAATTCTTGTTTTTTTTTTCCCGATTTGGATCGCTTTTCTCACAAAAATCGGACTATATGTTACGTGACGCGGCGCGTCACGTAACATATAGTCCGCGTCGCGCAGCACCACCGCTGCAGTCAAGATTCGGCGATATATATATGCTGATCGTCCCGATGGGTTGAATAAAGCATCATTTCAAAGAGAAAGTTCACCTCTTACCGCTTGTTTTTGTCCAAATTATGAAGCAAAAGTTGTTTTAAAGAAGCCAGCGCAGTGATACAAAACATTTAAGCTAGCTGACCGGAACTTCTTTTTTCACCGTGCGGTTATTATGTTTTAATGCATACCCAGCAGCCAATCAGAATCGAGTATTCAACCGGACCATGGTATAATTGCCTATAAACTAGGTAAAATTACGCATAAACTGCGTAATTTTCAAGCGACCAAAGATGTTGAACAGCTCCAAAATAAATTCACGTAAAGACCCGTCAGCTAAAACCCTCGACGCACATCGACGAATGACGAATGCTCACTTGAGAATGACGTACAGCAGATCACGCATGGATCAGGAAAAACCGACGTCTCATACGTGGAAAAAATGGATGCAGTGGCTGCGCAACATGGCCTCTCTTCCCTTTCAGAACATTCATCAGAGCATTTCAAATGTACCCAGCATGCTTTGCGCATCATTTATCTGTTTGAGTTAGCAGCAGTGTCATTTGCATGCGTTTGGGGCAAACGGAGGACCATGTCTCCCTCTTTTAGCATCACAATCAACAAGTTCCACCTCAAAGGCCGCTTTGGTTGGTCATAATGTGCATCTTTCAACTCAGCATTCATCAGGTTTTCTTTTTTTTGGTATTCAAATGAAAAGCAGCTCACTCATTTAATCTCATAACTGTCTTCATCTGCTTTTGATCTCACAGTTTCAGAGTCCCCAAATGACCCCCCTCCAGATTCCCATGAGAGCGAAGGGGAAATTGAAACACGATGACAGAGACATGCAGAGTCATTGGTAGTCATAAAACAGAAGAAAATATTCACAGAGCACACATGCAGGGGGAGCACTGCGGTGGTGAAGCACATGTCGTTATCCACCCGCCTGGACGTGGGCTCCTCGCCATGCCGACAACGCTGTCAGGTGGCGGCGGAGACGGGCGTGACTGGGAGCAGCTGAGTGACATTTTCAACAATACTTACTGGAGTGAAACCACTAATATGTAGAGACCGAGAGGGATCGCTTTCAGTCAGAAAAAACCACAAGCCACTCAGTTCTCCCCAGCAGTGAAACGGTTAAACTGCACTTTTGCTTTTTTTTTTTTTTTTGAGCCTCCCAGCTGTCTGGTTTCACCGGTGCAGCCTGGTAGCCAGAAATGAGGTGTAGGCGCCATTTTTCCATCAGTCTGTCTGTGCGCGGTTCTCAAAATACACCAAAAAGGCGGAAATTGACCCCCTGATGGTCCAAAAGACTGCACTGATGGTACTTCCTGATGCGTATGCGACTATGGACCGTACCATTGTATTTGTGTTGCAGGGTTGAGGCATTACTCTGGGACAACATTAAAACGATTTTCATTAATAATTAAATGTTGCCGGCAAAAGAGCACAAAAGGAGATTTATATTGATATCAAATTTGTAGACTTTTTAACATAATGTGAGTTGGTATTCTTATATTTGAATTTCTTTAAGGTCACGAGGGACCAGACAAAATGAAGCCATCTGATGACAAAATATTTTTGTCGCAAAAACATTGAAACTTTTTTCCCCCCAAGAAGCATTAAGGAGTGCATTTCAGTGTATTGATGCAGCTGTTTAAACATACATTTGATGACGCGTTAAATTAAATTTGAATTGGGAAAGGAGAGGGACTACTAACTTATGCCTGTTTCGGCAGAAAGAATCGAGAATTCAAAAGGGAAAATAGATAATAAACAACGAAATTAAAACTCCAGAAACTTAAAAATGTCAAAGGAAAAAAAAAGTTTGCAGAAAGCTAAAGTAATACCCAGAAATCCAAGTGAAATGAAACAAAATAGGAAACCAGAAATGGTAAGTATTATGGTCTGTCACTGACTGGATGATGAGTAGATGTTTTACCCGATCTGTGGTCAAGACGACAAATGATTTCCTGTTGAAAAGATGAACAAACGTCCAGAATTTCTAAGATGTTTTCTTTTTATTTTGTTTCGAGGTTTTAGGAATGTGATAAATGTGATATTTTTTAATCATTTTATTTTTTTAGGGGGCTTGTTGATGGGATTGGCCCTTCAGGGCCGCCGTAGTGTCGCCTCTGCTGGTGGGTGCAGGCATCCCCATGTGCTTCGCTGAGCGCCGTCTTCGCCTGTTGGGGGTTTTTGTTTCTTGCTAACACACTCTTGGCACAAGTGGGGCTTCTAAAATTCCACAAATTCACCCCCCGGGCGGCATTCAGGCACAGAAAGCAGGAGCTCGGTATGTTGGGATGTCACCTGCTCCCCCTTCAGGTTTGGTAGGCGGAGTCACTGCGGTGAAGCTGATACCTCTTCATCAACACAGTCTTCCTCTCCACTCCTGCTGGTTTTTTTTTTCTTTGCATCACATTTTGCGGGATTCTCCGGTGCTGCTTTGGAGTCTCGCCCTCGCCGCGTAAACCCACCCATGGGCAGTTTGTGTTGTAATTTGCCCCCTTGATGGATGAAAGAATCCTGAATTCCTGCCATGTTAGTCAGACCGAGCTCCACTCTGGTTGTGCAAACATCAGCGCTCTGCCAGCACACGAACAAGTGAATCATCAACATTTCTGAGTTTGCCGTTAGATTCATTTCCAGCAATCGTCGCGTAAATGCCACAAGAGAAAACTGGTACCCAACAGCTGATCTGGAGATAAACGTTCAGATGTCATTTGACACGACATGATGTCATTCAAATGGTATTTTGGCCCGTAAACAGCAACGGTGGCTGTGAAAGTTCGCTGCGAAAGTGTTGTTAACAGATTCCCATGTTCAACCTGAATCATTGTTGCTGTGAAAAGTAAATGGCAGACAACATGTTAGTCACAGTTGTGCGGTGTGCTGCCAAGCTCCAGTTCAAACTGTTTCTGAACAACAACTCCAGCCTCTGAATGTGAGAAAGCAGGCGCTCTTGCAAAAGCAGCAGAAATCCTCGTCTGCAAACAGCTGAAAAAAACACAGGTGTTCTTTATTTTTATCTTTTGCCCTCATCTGTGCTATTTTAAAATCCTGACCTTTGTGACAAACCCAGAACCGCTATTATCAATCATGTGGGAGTCCTGCATCTCGAATAAATGTGATTCCCGGTGCTTATTGCACTTCAAAAGTGCCTTGAGCACGTCTGTGGTACACAGTGAGAGTGGCTCCCATTCATAATACTCTGAAACGCAGCCAGTTACTAACCCCACATCCTGTGCAAAAGGAAATGCTTGATTTCCTGTAGTGGAGTGTAGGTGGAGGTTGGTGTGTATTTGTGCGTCTGTGTACTTCTGACTTCTGACTGCCAGCGTGCGATTTTGTATTGTTGTTAACCATGGGGTGGGATAACCGCCAATAAGAAACGTCTGCATAAATACTCAACAGTGCACAGATGAATACCTTGTGCACAAAAGTCAAAACAAACATTTAGTTTTACGTTTTGACATGTTTGTCTTGAATATGAAATTTGCCCGGTTAAAAAAAACTTCGTCACGGGGGTCACAGGCGTAAACATTGAGTCCCGAAACATCGATTCAACTGAGCCAGAGTGCAGTCATCTATTAAACTGAATCCGAATGAAACTAATCAGAATGTTATTGATCCCCTGGAAGGGGAAATTGTCTTGTCCCGCCATGGCACCTCCCGAGCCGAACGTGACAGGAGTCACCTTGAACACCCTCATTGTTCATTATTGTTTATTTTTACTGTTCTTGCACATTTAGAATTTGCACAAAATCTTTTTTTTGCATAGTTATATTTATGTTATTTCCTGTATATATCCTACTCCTATCTTATTTTATTTAACTTAACCTTGGCATTCGGAGCAGACGGCAAAGTAAGAATTTCATTGTGAATCTTTGAATCTTGAATCTTGAATCTTGAATCTTCGAATCTTCGAATCTTGAATCTTGAATCTTTGAATCTTGAATCTTGAATCTTCGAATCTTCGAATCTTGAATCTTTGAATCTTTGAATCTTGATGCCGTCGCTCTGTCAAATAATCAAAAAAAAAGAAAACACGGATTGTAATTTCAATTTCCGGCCGCATTTTTTGTTGCGAGAACAGCCGATCAAATAAAAAAATGCACCGGACCCTGAAGTGGTGAGGAAAAAAGAGCAGCAGGCGTAAAAAAACAAAACAAAAAAAACCCTCCATGTTTGTCAAGAGAAGAGATGAGACAAATGATGAGACAACAATAAGAAAGACCAGAGCAGACGGTGGACATCACTGCTGCCATCCAACGGCCAGAAGCAACAATGAGGCGGCAGTGGCTCAGGTGGTTGAGCAGGTCGTCCAATAATCGAAGGGTCAGCGGTTCGATCCCCCAGTCAACTGTTGTTGTGTACTTCTGCAGGACACCTCTCCAGTGTGGCTTCAGTGGTGTGTGAATGTGCATGAATGGTCACTGGGAGCCACGCCTCTGTCTGTCTGCCCCAGGTGATGGTAGCTGTGGCTACATCAGTAGCTACCATCACCAAGCATGAAAGAGGAGGGAATGAATAATGAACACATAGTACGCGCTTTGACAGGCTAAATAAAATAAATGTAAAATAATAACATAAAAAACACATTTACCAAATCTGACCCAGTGGGTTTTCCAGGATTAAGCCAAAATAAAAGGAAGAGACAAACTCACTGGAACATCTGTTGTAAGACAAGAAAAGTTGCTGCAACAACAGCACAGAAAGGTGCATGAAGGTGTCTTTGTTGCTTCGTGGTCTAGTTTCAGTGGAGCTTTGACTCCAAACATTTACCCAGAAAGGTTACAGTTGACTCTGAGGTTGTGTCCGAATTCCTTCCATACTCACTATATAGAGTGTTCGCCATTTTCTAGTGCTGTCCGAATCTACAATTCCACAATCCAGAGCCCTAGAAAATTCCCAGAAGTCTCTGTGTAAAACCAGTGTGCATCAATGCTCACTAAATCGGCGAATATAGACCACAATGTATTGCGAACAATTTTTGGCCCAAAAAAAGTATTTAAATGTATTTTTTTAAATAAAATATCGATGTTTTTATCTTCAGAAGACAGTGGACTCATAAATAATCGTCTCAAAACGCTCATAATAATTCGATTTTAACTTTGTGAAATCGATGACGTCATGTCCGTTTAATAAAAATAAAAAAAAGTAGTGATTAGGTGTCTGAATTGCTTTTAAAATTCAGGGCACTACATGGTACCGCACTAAATAGTTTTTTAGTACTTAGGGGTTAGGGTGGGGATTCAGACATAGCTTGAGACTGCAAGTGGTCCAGACCTTGCAAAGCAAAGCCCAAACCATCACACCGCCACTGCCATGCTCAACAGAAAGGGTTGAATGTTTTTGTTTGGCGGTCTAAAGGACACAGTAGAGGTCTTGAGGTTCAGGTGGAGTTTGTGAACACGAGTCGAGTTATAGGGGCTTTTCTCCCATCAGGCCTTAAAGACACACTCTGTTGAAAATCATATTTTTAACGTGTTCTTGTAGCATTATTCTGAGGAGGACTGTAGGATGACCTCATAAAAAGGGCGGCACCCACAAGGAGAGAAGGAGGAGGACATTTATCAAGAAAATTAAGCTTCAAATGGCATTTCTGAGGATTTCTTTCTTTAAATCATCGTGAATCAGGATCCGACGGGAACAAAAAGACGTTTTAAAAGGATGATATTTGTGATGTAGAAAATCCGTTGGGTGGGGCCACAGTCTCTCTGCTCCGCCCCTTTCTGATGTATCCACCAGCAGACAAACAGATCCATGGACGTCTTTGTTTTCCTGGTCTGAGCTGGAATCTGGGTAGCTCCAATGTTGCTGCCGTTCATTTTGCACCACTAATGTTAGGTTGAGGTTGAGAGGGGCTGTAAGCTAGAGTACAAACAGAGAGCTCTCAATAATGGGTGACAGGAAGGGGGGCGGTGTTGCTTCACACCAGCCACAACTCAGAGGTTCATTTCTGATGAACTCTGCAAAACGTCCTAGAAAACAACACCGATTTTTTCGATTTTGGCTAAAGCACTTTGAGGATAGGTGAGGAGGAGTGGGACTTTAAACAAGACTACACCAGCAGATGCTCTGCAGAGCCTGTGGGGGTTCAGCAGGTAAACGTCTGTCCAGCTGCTTCGGTCTGAAACTGAGCAGCACTTTACTGCCGTTGATCCTCTCAAATGCAGATGGGAATCCTCATGTCAGATCATGTCGATCCCCTCATGTTTAGGGGAACCTGCACAGGTTGATGCAGGACAAACTTTTCCTGGGATCCATCTGCCGTGCAACTTCTGTTTTTGTTTTTTTTTTAATCACTTGTTTTTGCACAAACAGACACGCTGACAATGGGATTAAAGGGGGTTTAGTGAGCTGTAAGCATGACGGCGTGACTCACTCAGTCGCTATTGTTTCAGGAACTTTCATACATTTTCTGACTTACATGCGACTTGTGTAACAGCAGCTCTGCTCGTGGAGTCAACGTGTCGAATTCACCTCAGCTTACGACACCCAAGCCTCCGACAGCTCTACACACAACTGACCCCCCCCCTCCCCCCCAAAAAAACAAATAAATACTACGCTGTTGTCACGGAAACAGCCAAACGCTTATCCTGTGCATGCTCGACACAGAGAGAGCATTTCTACATCTTGGAATAGCTTCAGTGACGCACACGTTTGCTCAGAGGCACGGCGCCAGCAAACCGCCCCCCTTCACCTCTCATTCTGTGTTACAGCATCCATCCATCTGTCCTCTGATCTCCCCCTCCTTTCTGGTTTGTTCGCAGTCCTCCTCCTCTTCTACCTTCTCGCAGGGACAGATGCAGGCCTTTCTCTGAAGAGTTGAAGGCGTTCTGCTGGTTTCAGTCCCTTGTCCCTCCTCTACGCCGTTATTTGGTCATTTCTGGCTCAGAAAGCACCAATGAGCTGTCAGGGTTTGTTAGTCTGCGGTATCTGTTTGGAGCTCTGGTCTTGATCCGTGGGAGATTTATTTTTACAGGCAGTAAACTCCCATGAGGGAGCGATGACTTCATTTTTCGCTCTGATTAATAGTTCCACACGAGGATGGGAAACTCGGCCAGATTCCCTCTCCTCTGTCCCTTCCAGCCATCTGCAGCCCGCATTCCAACTGCAGCGGCGCTCCGGTCGCAGGCTCCAGTCATGCTTTGACTTGAGAAGCAGCTTATTTCCAGTTTCCCTATACGGGGACGTAAAAATAACAACCACTTCAGCCAGGAAGACGTTTGGCACACGCCGCCGAACATGGATTAACGCTGACGCGACTACAAAAGCCATTTATGAAGATTATTCCCTAATCCACCATCAAACAAAATTTAAGACCTGTATCACGCAGCAAAAATAACTTTAATCTGGCTGTTCGCAACACGTGTGAGCGGTGCGTCATTTTAGCCACGTGGCGATAAAAGACAGAGATATCTGACCACATGGGTTCCGCACTTTCCTAAATAGACCATCCGTGCTGACGTCATCTCAGTTTGAGATGACGTTGAACAACAATAAAAGTTTTACACTGCAAAAACAGGCCCCTTTGAAATAAGTCGTGAATTGGAGGATTTTCTTTAGCCCTTGTGCTATCTTATAGGGTCAAGATGACCCCACCCTTACATTGACGTGTTATCCCTACCAGGACAAAGGTGGATAAAGGTGGAGATCACAAATCATTGAAGAAAAAAGGTTCAGCGCACTGTCTTGTGAGGTCCAGATGACCCCACTCAGTGGGGTCATCTGGACCTCACAAGACAGCACAAGGGTTAAATAGGCAAAGACAAGTCTGCAGAAAAACATTCTAGTCGCTAAGACTCGTCTTGATTCTTATCTAGCAAGAAAATTGTTCTCTGGGTAAAAGGGTTCTTTTACTGTCTTCAGATTCAGTTTTTACAGTGCAGCAGTGTGTGTGCGTCAGCGTGCGCCTCTGATGTTTGCGTGCTTGTGCGTTTTCTCAAAATCGTGAAATCGTTAAAAAAAAAACAAAATCGCCGGTCCCCCACGGCTGAAACTTCCTCTGATGCCTTCAGCCGCGGCGTCACGTCTTACCACAGTTGAAGGTCGCAGAGGGCCGAGTGATGCAGCTCACGTACGCAACCGTCATCGAAAAATTCGATGATTGGTTTCCACTGAGAGGCAAAGGTGACTTCAGTTTGGTGTTTTTGTTGTCAGTTGATGTCCCGGCATGACCAAAGCGTGCAGCCCCATGTCAGGAACTCTGCCGAAAGACGTGGATCCATGGATTCTTCAGGACGTCTACACTCCTGAAGTACTGCAGATGAAACTACTTGTGGATTTTCTTTTTTTTACTGTTGTTTACTGGCAGGCGACGAGCCGGTCTGTTCTGACTCAATCGAACCTTTTCACCCACTCATGTCTCAAGAAAGTGAAAAATCCCTAGTTCAAGAGATAAAGTTCTATTTGTTGACCGCCAGAACCTTACCAGGAAGGTTTTGCAGTACGGCTTCTTGCACGTCACCAGCCTCACCAGTAAGTGTAGGATTTTCTTTTCTTTATTCTACAATGTTCGGTTGTTTCTTAGATTGTTTTTTGCAGTCAGATGGAAATGCTTACTCACACCAAGACTGCTGTGTTTAACAAAAACACATTATTTGGGATTTTACCCAGAAGCATCTTTGTTTTTAACCGGTTTCCTTGCGGTTTTTCAGGTTTCTCAGATACTGGCAAATGTTCCAGCGTAAGGAAGACGGTTTATGGCCATTTTTTTTTCTCCTCCTTGCTAGAGTTTACTCTGAGTCAGCTTTAACTTCACTCCTCCAGACGTGTCCCAATTTTCTGCCAGGGCTCGGGTCGCACCACAACCACAGTCAAAAGTGGCTTTTGGTACTTGGGCCACATTTGACCCGGAGCAGCACATGCTTCATCCTGGTGGGTCATGATCTACGGACCTGGTCTGACCCACATCTTGCTGGCCGCACAAAACCATCGGGCCCGGCTGTTTCGTGGGTCTGTTTCCTCACACTAGTTAGAGGTTATGACCAAAACTCTTCATCAAAACATCCTGGCGGGCGAGTAGGTACCGCCTCCGCAGCTGAACACGCCAAACCAGTCTGACGTGACGCCATGTTTGGGGAAACGAACCTCTTCAGCTGGAGGTTATTGAGTAATTTACCAGTAGTGAATTTTTAATTTCTTGTTGCTGCCCAGGTCTGAACCACTTCCTCCGATGACTCAAAAGGGTGACACCAAATCCACCCCAACTGTGTCATCTTTATAGCGTTTTCAGGCCTTATCTCACAGTCAGCAACCACAAACTCAGCTTCACCCATTCAAAGTGCATATGACTGGAAAAACTTCATTCACATTTCTCAATCCAGCCGCGGAAAAGATCAAACGTAAAAAGTTTGCTCTGCAGAGCAAGACAAGCCCTCTCATGATTAACAGGGGGAAGTTGAACCAGTCACAGGAGTTTGTTAGAAATTCACCCCACAAAACCAAGTCTTAACTACACCGTATGCCCACAGAAAATATGATCCACATCTCCTGGATTTAGTTGGAATCTTTTATTTATTTGCCTGAAAATTGGAATTGGTTTGACAAAAAGCATGACTTTATCAGAATTTTCATTTTGAAAAACCTTCTTACTACCTGCACCCTGCTTGGACCCTGCTTGGTTAAATTCCCACTCCAGTCATCGATTGATCTGTTTTCAAAGCGTTCCCAGTTCTGTTTTCATTTTTTAAAGAGAAATATAAGTTATTTTAGCAGGTTGTTTTCCAACCATGAAAAAAGAGGACTCCGCCTTTCTCTCCTTGTGGGTGCCGCCCATTTTATGAGGTCATCCTACAGTCGGCCTCAGCAGTTTGTGTGTGTTTCTCTGAAAACAAACATCTGAACTTGTACAAAGATGGATGTGGATACTGTTAATATAAAATAAAACCGTTTAACCGATCACCACTAGCTCCACTGAGAAAGTGGGCGTGTCTGTAAGCCCAGGGGCGGAGCTGGCAGCGCAGACTCTTTCTGGAAGGGGCTGTTCCTCACACGTCACAATGTGAGAAGCCACACGTTTTCATGGATCGGAAGGGGCCGGAGCTCAGAGAGCAGGTTTTTAGAGGAATACTCGGAAATGCATGTTTAGATCAAAATACCACTTTGGATTGTTTTAGTGAGGAATGAACATAATAAAACACTTTAACGCTCCAAAAAGCTGATTTTGCACGATACAGGCCGTTTAAAGACCTCCATCCTCCTGAAACCCAACAAGAACTCTGAAGAAGAAGATGAAGAAGAAGACAAAAGGTCTGCTTGAAGCAGCCAGCTGGTCCCGATCATGTTGGTGGTTTTGGACGAGCTCCCTTCTCGGCGCCAACAGGCCTGGCTGAGAGCTGGTCCAGCTGAACTTTGACCTGTGAGTCAGCCCCACCAGCAGGGCATCTGCACCGTGGACTCCTCCTCGCTGCAGTCAATTAACCTGTCAGTGTGTGATTGTGCGATTGCAGTGTGTGTGTGAGTCAAGCCACAGCCTGTGAAACAAATGGAAAAGCACTCGGAGGGTTGCTTTTTCTCAGGGGGGGGGCAGTCTGGCCTGTAGGAGGAGAGAAAGGTCTTTTGAACTTTTCCTGGCATGGTTGCAGTCGTCTTTGACGGACACTTGCATAAACGTCTGTGTGATCCCCACGAGCCGTTTAACGGCGCCTCAGTTAAACGTTAAAACGGCCGGAAGGTCAACCGACCGTTCTGCTCCCTGCAGCCGCTTCTTTCAGCGGCGATGGACAATCTGGCCCGGACAGATCGATGGCGGTGGGAGGAAGGAAGGGATGCAGACGACCCGAGGACTGGGGGGGGGGGGGGGGGGGGGCCTTCAAAAGTATGAAGGGCCTGTTTCGAGCTGCCGTGTGACTCACACCTCCTTCTGCCGGCTTTACGGGAAGAGGAATGTGTTTTTGAATCCCTATTGGAGTTTCCTCCCCCACTCCGCCGAGGAGGGTCTGACTGAATGTTGTGTCTCTGTCTTAAACAAAGTGTGTTTGTTAAATTTATCCAACAGGCAAATTTTCCATGTTTAAGACGGAAAAATTCCAAAGTACTCCTATAATCCCTTTTTTTTTTTTTAAACACCCATACATTTCCAAAGAGGATTCGTTGTTTTTGAACCACCTTTAAACCACTGCAAAGGTGTCATTACTCTGGGTCAACCGTTGACTTTCAAAGAAACAAATAGAACATCTTTCAGAATGAAAACGCTAACAGGTGTCTACAGTTTAAGTACATTTTTTGTTTATACAGCGCCTTTTCCAGATATACGACGGAGTATTAGGGCCACCAAAAAAAAAAAAAAAGTTAAATTTATGACTTTTTATCTCGTAAATTTACGAGATAAAAAAAGTCGTAATTTAACTGTTTTTTTTTTTTTTTGGTGGCCCTAATACTCCGTCGTACAGATAAAATCACAAAGCACTGAACAAAAAATATAATAGATTTCAATGAAAATACACAGAAGCAACAATTAAATATGATGTAAAACAAAACTATATAGAGGAAAATAAACATAGAACAGAAATAACAATGACACCAGTCAGCTGAAAGCATTTTTGAATAAAAGTGTCTTCAGTTGAGTTTTAAAAGAATCGACAGTCGACCACATGAAGGGACAGAACGAACGGTCATGGTCTTAAAAAAATGTTTAAAGATTTGGATCCGAGGATCGGCGGGCACGGCCAGAAGCGTAGGGACAGAGCACATCTGATAAGTATTGTGGGGTCTGTCCATTTAACCCTTGGTCTATCCTAGACACTTTACCGTTGGGAGTTGGGTCAGCTAGATTCACTAGACAGAGCTCTGAACATTTTTTTTTTTCAATTTTTTGTGATCTTCACTGGTTCAATGGATTACATGAAATTTTTTCCACCTTTATCCACCTTTGTCATGGTAGGGAGAACATGTCAAAGTAAGGGTGGGGTCATCCAAGATAGCACAAGGGTTAAAGCTCTGTAGGTTAAAACATATATTTGAAAATCAATACATATATATTAGCTGCATGTCACTGGTTTTGCAGGAGCTGTCACGGCTGCTGAGCAGAAATGTAATCGCTCCCGTCTGAGGAGGCTGTTTCCAAGCTCTGGCTGAGGTTTACCAGGACGTCGACCACTAAATCCCACAGGGTGCAAAACAATCATCCAGACAGAATCCTTCTTCAAAAAAGCACCTTTTCCTCTCATGGCAGTGTCACTCTTTTGGTCTATTTTTCAAGCGTTCCCAGTGGTCTTTTTATTTACGATTAAAAAAAACACGTTGTTGTTTTCTAGGACATAGTTTCTGCAGAGCGGCAGGAGTTCAATAGAAATTCCCCTTTGAGGGTGGGGCTGGACCCGCTCCCTCTTCCTCTCCCTGTTGCTGAGAGCTCTCTGGTTACATTGGTGTGGGTCTCTTTATCTGTAGGGACATGCATCATGATTCAGTGGTCAGTTACTCATTTTACATCTCTGCGACACGCGTTCAATGAAAATGAAAAGTCTATGCAGATGCGGCTAAATGCGTCAGACTAGCTAGGCTCAAGACATATATAATTATGCATTCATTGTATTCTTGATACTGAAAAAACGATAGCGGTCTCCCTCCTGAAACCCACTCTGTAAATAATCATCTTGTCATTGTTTCAAAAATAAAAAGATAAAACAAATAAGCAAAAAACAAAGTTAAGAGTAATTACACATAACCATCAGCCAGACGCCTGCACATGAAGTGAATAGGACCTTATAGAGAGAAAAGGGTGAAAAGGGTGAGGACACACGACAGTCACATACTTGATTCTCAGATGAGACTTAAAGTTCATCTAGGAACTCCATGAAGGCTGACCATACTGATAGTGGTGTGGTCGTGTCGGGGAGAGAAGGTAATAAACTGGCTAAAGAAATAAATAAAGACAGGTTTATGGTGTTCTTTGATTTCCAGCTCATGAAAATTGTTTTCTTAGCTATTGTTATTGCTACAAGAATGAATTTAATCTTAGACGGGTCAACATTCGAATGTGTTAATTCTGATAGGTCTCCTAAAAGACACAATGAGGGTGATAGAGGGATGAGGCAGGCCAAGAAGGCAGATAAGGTTTGGGTGATTTCTTCCCAAAATTCTTTAACAGGTGTCCAGTCCCAAGTTGCATGAATATATATGTCCGGGGTATTTTGAGTGCAAAATGAGCAGATCTCTGAATCGTATCCCATTCTTGACATTTTCTCTCTTGTGTAGTGAATTCTATGGAGGGTTTTGTATTGTATTAGTTGTAAGTTAGAGTTTTTTGTCATAGTATAGATGTTTTTACATATTTGAAGCCAGAACTCAGTGTTACCAGAAATAGAAAGATCATTTTCCTGGCTGCCCTCAGTTGTTTCTGTTCTGCTGTTTAATAAGTCAACACAACATCCTGAGCTGCAACAACTAATGATGTTAACAAAGAGTTTCAGCACCAGATCATAAACATAAACATTGGACATTACCACCTTCCATCCTCTGTCGCTCATTCCCAGACTGGGTTGTGGGGGCAGAAGTCTAAGTAAAGATGCCCAGACGTCCCTCTCCATGGCAACTCCCTCCAGCTCCTCTGAGGGGACCTCAAGGGGTTCCCAGGACAGTCCAGAGAGACCAGGTCCTAAATCTTCCCTGGGAGCAGACAAAAGTACTGATGTGTATTTGAAGTTTTGATCTGAGTGGGTCAGCAATGCTGGAATCTGGGAACTGAAGAGTTATAGACTTCTATAAAGATCATTCTATTGGTCAGAAGAACCTGATACCTTTTTAAAAATGTTCTTGATAATTCTCTTTTTTCTCATGACATTTTTTCTGTTGTTTAAGATATTCAAGTTAAAAACTGACAAATCAGATGCCTCAATGAAAGTAGGTGGAGCCTGCTGGCCCCAAACGTTTTAAACGTTCAATATGTTTGATTGAGAGAATTCGTGTAGCCCGCTTTCCTGTGGTGTGGGTGTGGACTTCTTAGAGGCCCACCTCTAATAGTCAAGAGTGGTTGCCTCTGATGGATGGATGGATGGATGGATGGATGGATGGATAGATGGTTGATGGATGGATAAAGGATGGTTGATGGATGGATGGATGGATGGATGATGGATGGTTGATGGATGGATGATGGATGGTTGATGGGGTGGATGATGGATGGATGGATGGATGGATTGATGGATGGATGATGGATGGATTGATGGATGGATGGATGATTGATGGATGGAGATGGATGGATGAGATGGATGAATGGTAATGGTTGATGGATGGATGGATGGATGGATGATGGATGGTTGATGGATGGATGGATGGATGATGGATGGATGGATTTATGGATGATGGATGGATGAATGATGGATGGCTGCCATAGAAATGTCACTTCTTACTGATGATGTCTGGCTCAAACATGGCAACGTTTGAAGTGCGAAAAGATGGCGAGAGACTTAAATTGGTTGGAGCTGGAAGTTAACCGTGTTCTATTGGTGACATCACACTCACTCAGTCCAGTTCTGAGTGACAGTCAGTGTGGAAAAGGTGAAGTGCTAATGTTGGTCATCAGAGAGTCTGGCTACTTTGTGGGACGCTGTTGGCAGGCTGTCGGTGAATCCGTTGTTTCTTTGGGGATCACACTGGTTACTTTCCATGAGAACGGTTGGGACCACTTAGTGCTGGAAATTTAGTCCAGAATCCAGTCCAGATTTATGTGCTGGACTGAAAAATCTGAACACAATGAACTGAGGGAAATGATCTCAAACAGGAAGGGAGCAGCCAGTGTGGAGCGTGCACCGCCTTCCAGTACTTAGCCGAGCTTTGGTTTTAGGAGTGAACTCTTTTACATCGACCCTCTTCAGCATTTATACAATTATACTTTAATATAATGCTGAAGAAAAGCTGCTTTGCTTCGTCATGCTGCCCTAGATGTCAGTAATTTGGTGCATAACGGTGCAAAGATAATACAGTATAAAAGAAAGAGCTCTCTAGTTTTAGTACTTTCTTATACCTGAGCAGAGACTGGCTCCTCTCACAGATGCACTAAAACGAGCAGTAATTTCAGGGAAAGATGTGGATGAGCAAGCCAGAGAGCTGTTTCCTGTTTGACAGAAAGTTCTGGATTAGCCTGCAAACTTTTGGAGAAAATTTCTGTGAAACAATGAAACAAAAGAGGAATTTTCTTGAAGGTTTTTTTTTTTTTTTTTTTTTTTAAAAAGCTCCTTACAACTGTAGTCAAACTAGCAAATTAGAGAATCTCAGGAAATAAACATGCCAGCAGCAGCAGCAGTAGTCAAACACAGTGGTGGTTTTGTGATGGTGCTGGATTTTCATTGCAGCTTCAGGGGTCGGACAGAAAACACGTCGGAAGAATTTCTAGAGCGTTTGGGTTCAGCAGCAGAGCAGTGGTTCTGCCACAGCAGGAGCCGCAGATACTCCACCTCCGAAGGGTTCGAACACCACCATGGATGGAGGAAGCTGAGAAACTGGTTGGGATGCTGTGTGACAACCATAAACATCCTGTGGATGCTTAGAAACTGTCATCTGGTTTATTTATGGCTCTTCTCTAGCATTTGAGGTTTCAGGACTTTCTGTTCCGGCCGCTTCACTTAGCCCAGCTCTTTGTTAATTGTGTTCCTGTCCCCTTTTGAGTGTGCATCCTATTATTACAGTCATCTGGGTTTCAGCTCCTCGTTCCCAGACTCTTACGTCCTCATACTAATAATTCGGCTTTGTTTCAGTAACCGTTTGGTTGTTACCACCAAGGCTGACATGAGCAGTTCTTATGTTTAGCGCATGATTCCTTTGTGGGACCTTCAGACCTTCAGATGGTGGGAGAATTTTTCTGAATAATGACACTGAAGCTGCTGAAATCATTATTGAAGGGATTTTTTTTAACAATAGGAGATCTCTGCTTGATGCTGCCCTCTTTTTTTTTTTTTTACACATAATTGAAAGTATCGGTATACTTGACACCAGGAATAAGAGAAAAAGTTTTATTTAAATCAGTGAAATGTCTAGTTGAGGTTGATTAACACAAAAACTCCAATTTGAGGTTTGGGAGGTGCTCATGGGTGCTGCCCTGCAGTGGGCTGGACCATCAACCCTTCACGGGTTTTGTAAATACGGGACAGTCAGACAGCCGATCAAAGCATCAGGTCACAAATAGTAAAGCCATAAAATGTGGGTAAAAACAGCAGATAGGCAGAACGTCTGCCAACAGTTAGCTCTAAAGTATCAAAGGAGCTGTAAGAATCTGTAAAGTACCATAAGTATCAGTAAACTACTTTTAGAATCTGTCAAGTACCATTAGGATCTGTAAAGTCCCATGAGGATTTTTCTTCATTGGTAAATAAAATCCATGTTTTGCTGTTTGCAAGTCAGGACCAGAACTTGTGTTCTGTCCGTGATGAGGTTCTGACTGGACCAGAAACCTTTAATCTGCATGTTGGAGGGCAGACGCCTTGACTGCCCCCGTCCTGACCTGCACAGAAACTGTTTTTTGCTGACACAAATGTCACTTGCTGTCTCCACATGTGAGTTTTTTTTAGCGACACTCAATAGATGTTTATGACGCTGCATGGTCAATAATCAGACTGATCGTGGGGGGGGGGGGGGGGGGGGGGTTTCCTCTCTGCAGGGGTTTTTACTGCCAACCTCACCTCTAACAACAGCAATGACTGAAGACTGAAATCCAGTAAAAAAAAAAAAAAAGAAAAAAACATAACCTTTTTGTATTTTCAGTAATACGTAAAATTCTTTTCTTTGTAAACCACCTGATAAAGTTTATATTATAAATGAAAGTGGGTTTTCTGAAACAACACGTTTAGAACCTTTGGGAGGCTTAGTGATGAAATGTCCAATATAGAATTATAGAATAAGATTCTTTTGGCTCGTCTACTTTAGAGCTAAGGTGTCAGGCAGCTTTCTTTATCCGAGCTGACAAAACCGGCGTGTTTAAGTGTCAGTTCAGCTTTTCCACTCCTCTGTGACACAAATATAACCGGAGTTTTGATTTATCTGCTTCCAACCATCACTTTGGAGTCAGAATGTGTGGTGCTGCTCCGTTGCCCTGCGGCTGTTGTCAGTCAAAAGCATCACCTCCAGCCCAGACTGCCTGCCTTCAGAAGTCTTGGCCTATTTCTGTTTGTCCGGGGTTTTTCCAGCCCGAGGTGGCTATTTTGGGTCAGATAAATACACTGTTGTTTTGGCAGCAGCGGCTGGGGAGCGAGGCGCGGATGAGATCACCTCTCCCAGCTCCTGAGCAGCAAAACAACACGCAGCAAGACACGACAAGAACGCAGCTGGAAAATAAAGGTTTGCAGAATTATTGCCATCCCATCATTACTCAAAGCCGGCCCGAGGCAAACAATCAGGAGGCAACCTGTCCAGCCTCCTGGAAACTGATGCTTTGGAAAAGTCTCCCCACTTGCAAAAGTTTATGACGTCGTTTCTGTTTTGCGATAACAAGGAGGAGAAAAAGCGTGAGAGGCTTCACCTCAGAGCAGACCAGACGTGCTTTTTTCAGAATAATGACTTTAGTTTGTGTGTGGCTCTGAGGCCAGAGGAAAATGAGGCTCATGGCTTCTGAAGGGTTTTTTCCTCTGTGCACAGAGGGAGCCCGGAGCGCACGTCTGGACTGGAGCGACGTGCGCGTGGCGCCCCGCCACGCATGTGTCGGGGAGCCTCAGTGCCCACGCAGCTGTCTGCTGCTCCAGCCAGGTGTGGCAGCAGGCGGCTGCCAGCCACAACACCTTCACCGAACACAGGGAGCAGTGTGCTCACGGCAGGAGTCTGACGCTCACGGGACGCCACGCTCATCTGGGATCCACCCGCAGTTTCGTGTGATCTAAAGCCAACAATTCTTCCACACTTCAGCACAAAGCAAGGAAAGCTTTTGTTCTCTTTATGCAGCTGGAACGATTGAGAACTTTTGTTTCCTGATCCAAACTCACATTTATGGAGTTTTGGGGGTTTTTTTTGGTCAAAATGAGGACACTTGGTCGTCCCAACTGTCATGGTTTGGGTTTCTCTGTATTGGCTTTTGCTTTCCGTTTTGTTGCTGTCATGTTTGAGTTCTGTTTCCTGTTTTATTTTGAAAGGTTTACTGTTATGTCATGGTTTCCAGTTCTACTTCAGTGTTCATGTTCACCTGTGTCTTGTCAGTGCTGTTTGTATTTAGGTCTTGTCTCTGCCTTCCTCTTGTGCTGGTCCACACCGTCTTCTGCCGTGTTTTCATGTTTCACCACCGTGACCTTTGTTTAGGTTTCCCTGCTCGGTGGCGCTTTTTGTTGTCATGATAAACCCCTTGCCCTGGAACCGTGTGCCTCCCGTCTCTGCATTTTGGGTCCTTCATGGTCACCAGCCCTCCCCACATGACACCAACTGTCCTTGCGGGTGGACACCAGTCGTCTGTGGGTGACAAAGGGTCAAACGGGTCAAGCAGGTGAACCACACGACATTTGAAGGTTGTAGGCCGCTCAGTCCACCCGTAGAGAGAAAACCTTCCTGCACATTTTGTTCTTCAGGCCTTAGCGAACACTTACAGTATACGATGCGTAGGGGTAAGTAAGGGGGGGTGTAGGTGAGATGCAGGTGAAGAGTTCAACCCCAGCAGATCCTGCACAGGGAGCCAGTTGATGCCGTTCCCGTGATACGTCCGCGCTCCTCGCCGCAGCCTGAATGTTACGAAATACCTGGAAATCCGACACTCAGAGTGTGGTGTGTGTGGACATCCTGCAGCCGTCCTACGGGCACCGTTGGATCACGTGCACACTCCGCACGCGACCCGCAAAACCTGTTCCACAACTCTGCGTCATTCTCTTCAAAGTGGGTCGCGTCCAGTAAAACGCAGCGTGGCGCGGAGGTCAAGGGGGAGGGCGGGACGTGTTTGTTGTGACGCCACAACAACTGTGAGGGTTAACAGTTTGTTGGGGGACGCAGACACAACAGGTCAGGCGTTGCTATGGTTACAGAGTTGGAGGTCACCCACGTGGAGGCCGCAAGCTCCAGCCGGAGTCAGTTTTTCAACATTTTCATTTGACACACGTGAAGACATGTCTGGAAATTGTGGTCTATTTGCTCCATATATCAGTGCACATGCGAGGAATCTGACTTCAGGGACTCGTGCTCTCTTATACAAAGACAAAGCACAAATAGGTGTAAAAAAAACTAAAATAGGAGGAAAAGAAAGTTATGTACGACATTTAAACCGGTTTAATAGTTCTCGTGTTTGTGTTTTCACACTCTGACTGGTGGAGAGTTCATCAGAGCGACGAGTCAGAGGAGGACGCCGTCTCTCTGGCGAGTGGTTTTGGCGTACAGTTCTCTGTAACGTCTGAGGGGAGGAGTCTAAACAGATTGTGTCCAGGGTGTGGAGGTCTGTGGAGATTTTAGCCGCCCGCTTCCCAGCCCTGGACCGCTGTAGGTATCAAAAGTATTCTGTTCGGGGTCCTGCGACTGATGATGATGATGTCACACTATGTGATTGGCTGTACGTTGGTCTGATGACGTTTAAGTTAGTGATTGGTCTGCAAGTTTACACTGCCAACACCATTATTCATGAGGATCCTAATCCAGGATACTGCAGCCACTTTTGCAGCCAAATGCAACAGTTAAACTTAAGTCAGACGCATAAACTTAGACTCAATTCTGCAATTAAATTAATTATGGTATTGATTAGAAGAGCTTTGTTATGTGCTTTACATTTTATTACTTGATTAGAAATTAGATTTTAGCAATTTTTACAAACTAGATCTATGTTTATTTTAACTCCCCTTTCAGCATATCATCTGTGGAGATTAGATTCAAGACTTTCAGCATTTGTTTCAGTGCTAATTCTTTGGTTGGTGTGGCGGTTGAACCTTAAACCACCACATAGGTGTTAGTATTTCTTTATTTTTCTTTAAATGTAAAACATTCATTTTTACTTTGTTTACTTAAAATAAATTAACAATGGGTGCACACATTTGATTAATTTGTTTTAAGTGAGAAAAGTAGTTTATTCATTCACTTGTATTTGTTTTCTGAGTTTCCATCCCAGGTGAGCCCATCCATAGTCATCAGCAGAGGGGATTGGGAAATTCCACTGGGGAACTGCAGGGGTTGCCAACTCTCCTCATGGACTTTATTTTTTTGGTTTATTTAAAGGAAAGTATTTAGTCCACTTTTTGTTGAAGACTACTTTTGTATTATATGAATTTTGTTTGGTTTCTGTTTCCCTGTTTTGTAATCAGATTAATTAGTTGGAATGTTTGATTAGTTAGTTTCCCCTCCCTCATGTGTCCAGTATGGTTTGTCCCTGTCTATAACGCTTCCCCAGTGTGTCAGTGTAATGGCTGAGTCTGGTCAGTCCAGTCCAGTCCAGTCCAGTCCAGTCCAGTCCAGTCCAGTCCAGTCCAGTCCAGTCCAGTCCAGTCCCACTTGTTTTGTTTCATTTAGCTATTTTTTTTTTCAGTTGGGCCCCAAATTACTTTAGTTTGGAACTATTCCGTTTTTTGTACCTTTTTATCTTCCTTTACAAAGAAAAAACTTTACAAAAAAAATAACCCATATTAAAAGATCTTGCAAGAAACCCCTATTTTTGTCCATTTACTAATTGCAAACCTTCACAGTTGGCCGTTTCAATAACTTGAAAAATACATAAAAATTAAACAAAAAAATATGGTGTGTGAGCTGTTTTTGTTTTTATATAGTATATTATTGCTTTCAGCGTATTTTAAGGAGGAAATATAAACGTTGGAATCATAACTGTTGAAACTGACATGCGGGCCAATTAAACCAGACTGCACAACATAAATAGATATTGTTTTCATACAGTCATTCATTTACTCACGTTGGAAAAATAGGTTTGTATATTGCCAATGTGACTCCCTATTATACATTTGGTGTAACAAACAATTATGTCAGACACTCCTTAAAACTAAAAATGTTATTATTAGTTATGAGGGAAAAGAACCTTAGGTTACAAAATGAAACGTGAAATGAAAATATTCAGCAGCTCTCGACGCTACGTAACTATGTAGTTTGTCCTAGTGGTTTTGCTGTAGTGCAGCGACATACTTGTTATTGCAGGCCGAATCCTTTTGGTACCTACACTGGTACAGGTGGAGGACGGACGGAAGGTTGCAGGCCCGATGGGTCTCTGCATTCGGTCCCTGTCGTGTCTGGTTGCAGAAAACGTTGCGGTGTGAAACTACAAGCCAAACTGCAAAGACGGAAGACTGTGGAAATGTTTTGGTTTTTGATCACATACCTTCTTCTTTCTAGGGGGTGGTGGGTCAAACTACAGTTGGGGTTGTTTTAGGTGATGTGGGCTCTGGCCCGGTTGGACTGGGTTAACCGCACTGACTGTATGTGAGAACTGGAGTGAGAGAGTGAGTGAGCAAATGAGTGAGTGAGCGAGTGAGCGAGTGAGTGAGTGAGTGAGTGAGTGAGTGAGTGAGTGAGCAAGCGAGCTAGTGAGGGAGTGATTGAGTGAGTGAGCGAGTTAATGAGCGAGTGTGTGAGCGAGCAAGTGAGTGAGTGAGTAAGAGAGTGAGTGTGGATTTGAAATGAAAGCGTTCACGGAGAAAGTGGGCGTGTCTGTTAGTATGGGGGGCGGGGCTGGCAAAGCAGACTCTTCTTGGAAGGGGCGGGTCCTCACTTTGTGACGTCACCGTGTGAGAACCCACTCATTTTCGTGAATTGGGAGGGGCTGGCGCTCAGAGTGCAGCTTTAGTGGAATACTCAGAAATGCATGAATGGATCAAAATGAGGCTTTGTGGATGTTTTTGGTGAGGAACTAGCATGATAAAACATTAAACGGCTCAAAAAAGACGATGGTGCACGATTACAGGCTCTTTAATGCTGGAGTCTTCCTCTCAGATGTAGCAATTTTTATGCAAGCCACAAACGTTAGTTTGAAAGTTTCAACCTTTCAGTCTGAAGAACCTTCCCCCTCCCCTTTGGCCTCATATTTACTTGCTTTCTCTGCAGTGTTTCATCAAGAGAACACTCATAAAAGCATTTGCAGAAGATGAAATGGACAACAACAACCCTCCCCCTTCCTGTGGCCCAGTGGGTCGCCGCACAGGGATTTTAACCAGCAGGCCGAGGCCACGGGTGTAAAGCCTTTGTGAGTAATTTTTGACTTCATTCGAAAGCCGAAGACCAGAGTCTTCCTCCCAAACCCGACTGTGCTGCTTGAGAGCGGGAAAAGGAGATGAGTGAATTGGAAGAAGTGCAAAAGGTCGCTCCATATTTATGGTTATTATTCCTGTTCATTCCCACAAAGAGAGAGCTGTCAGAGCACTGACCTGTGCACACGCTGAAGTGCGCCTTCCTCCTGGTGCATCTGGAGCTCCTTGCAGATTGTGTGGGTGGAGGGAGAGGTTGGGTAGAATGAGGTCATCATTGCTGTTGATTTAAGTGACACACGCTGTTACTTACAGCCGTGTGATTTCACCGATGTCCCTGCTGACGGCTTGAATAATGCATGTACCCACAGCAGCAAGACATCCCCCACCCCCACCCCCACCCCACCCCACCCACTCATCGGCTATTTGGTAAAGTTTGCTTCATCATTACTGAGCCGTGTCGGCGTGGAACACGGTGCGTCCGGCTGCCCCACTTCTGTTTCCGAGGCTGAGCTGATGAGCTGCCATCTTCCATCCCGTCCTGTGTGCCTGCGTGAGGACGCGTCAAACCCACGCCACACCTGGGTTTTACCCCAGCGACTGACTGACAGGTGCTCCCAAGCACCTGTTGTAAAGGCAGGTGTCAGGTGCGTCGCCTGACTGGAGACGGACGTGGATGCAGGCAGAAAAACACGATGTGCAACATTCACGGACACCAGAGATCCTCAGACGTGGACGGGCAGCAAATCTTCCTCCAGATGCTCTCTTGACAGCCAGGCTCGGATACGTCGGTCCCTCTGAAGAGGCTGCGAGCCGGGCCGTGGGAGCAGAACTTCCAAAGCGAGGTCATGGCGATCAGAGCTGGGACGGAAAGAGGGATGAACAAATAAAGCCGGGAGGGTAGAGGAGCCGGGGTGTGGATGGTTAGGGGTGATGGGTTAGTGGATGGAGGACAGCCGTTCCTGTCAGCATCCATCAGGGAGCCCAGGGGTGACATGGAGGCAGGCAAGACGGGGAGATGGAGGGGACAGAGAGGAGGGGGAGAGGTCGGGGCAGGGAGTCGGCCCGAGACAAGTCATCCCTCGTTTGCAGCCCCACTTCCTCCGTCCCGATGCAGCCGCTGGCTTTTCTCCACGGGCTCTTCCTGTGACTTATGCACGTTAAGTTCAGTGTCACAGATGGACCAGGAAGGCAGAACACGCGAGTGAAGCAGTTTGTGGCGCTGAAACAGAACCCGTCCCACTCCTGCATCCCAAATGTAAATGTGGAGCTCCGGCTCATTAGGTCAGCTTGGCGTGAAGACGGTAAACAGGGGGCAGAGAACGCCACCTTGACTCTGGGAGCTCCAAAAACAAACCTCCTCCTGGCGTTCAGGTCATCCAGAACGATGCAGAAACTGAAGACCTTCTGTTGCTTCTCACCTGCTAAACAACCTCCATGATGGCCCCAATCTCCTGAAATCACCAGGATTTATCTCAAAAGCAAACAAATATTTAAAGAAATGCTGTGATAGAATAATTAGTCTCACATGTGCTTCCAAGGGATCATTGTAAAAATTTAATCAACATATTTTATTTACTAATTTTCTTTTGATTACTTCAGTTTTAAACCTTTTGAGCTGTTTGGTTTAGAAAGAAATTTCCTTTTTGTTGTACAATTTGATCATATATTTTAAGTTTTATTCAGGCATGATATAAAATATTAATATTCTTTCCTACTTTTTAATATTATCTCATATTTATGTTTTCCAGGTTCTCTATGAATTCCGTTTGTTTGTTTCCACTTTTTTCAAATCCGTCATAATGTGTAGAAGGAATATTTGTGGCAGGGCCGTTTCATGTAAAGCCTGATATAAACTACAGCTTATTATAACCATGTGAACCAGTATTAATGTTGCTGTTATTTATCTCTTATATCAGACAAAGATTTATAAAAATGCAATATCGTTCCAGTATCTGAATTAGGATATATTCAGTGGTTGGTCCAATTATATCACTGCTTCTCATATCTGTCTATATCGCTGCCTCTTTGTCTCTCTCTCGTATATCAAACTATATACTCACTTTATTTAGTGCCCTGGATGTTGAAAGCAATTCAAAATCCGCTCTAAAAAGGCAAATATGATGTCAAGAAGTGAAAAGTTAATCATTACAAACATTTTACGAAGAGGATTTATGACCAGTTTCAGTTATGTAATATATATATATATATATATATATATATATATATATGTATCCGAACACAGTGGATTTATTTTTATATATATATATAAAAATAAATGTTCGGATGGAGAAAACGTTAATAGGTTAGTAAAGATACATTTACATTTTTTTGTTTTGTGCAAAACTTGTTCAAACGCAATGCATTGTGGTCTATATTTGCCAATCTAATAAGCATGATGAACCATGCTCTCTGGCTTATTTGGCAGAGACTTCTGGGTCATTCTTATGGCCCGAGATTATTTTAATTGTAGCCTATGAGAGGACTACAAAATTAAAAAGCACAAAATAGTGAGTGAACTATGTGAGCTGGGAAGGATGTCGGAATTTGAGTATATAGTGAGTGAGTGAGGAAGAGTGAGGAAGAGTGAGGCAGAGTGAGGAACAGTGAGGCAGAGTGAGGAAGAGTGAGGAAGAGTGAGGAAGAGTGAGGTGCATTCAGAGAAGTCGCTCCACTCACGGCGTTTAGCTCACATGTGGCAGTAAATGTGCTTCACGCCTTTGTTTTCCTGACAGAACACTAAAACACACGTGTGACTCTGCGTGTGATCTGGCGGCTCTAAAGGGTTGACTTTCTGTACGTGATCCTCAGAGATCACAAACTACCGTACGTGACTCCTTCAGCTGCAGCCTCCAGGGGCTGATTGGCCAAATCCAGGCTGCCTTTGGTCGACCGCTGTGGCGTCTGCGCCGACATGGGAGTTCAAGGGTTTACCTGTAAACATGTAAACAGAAAACTGCAGAGGTGATTAAAACGGAAGCAGTCGCCACAGGCGAGACGGTTCGAGGAAGCAGTTTCCTCAAGCGGTGAAATGGTTTGGGATGATCTGAGTCGGCAGCCTTTGTGGTGTTTGGACAGAACAGAAATCAAACACATTCAGGTCTGCAGATCAGGGAAAGTCTTGCACACGATCAGGCGCCTCTGACTGGACGCTGCTGATGAGGATGTGTGCATGTCAGCTTCCTTCTGAGCCGAGTGTTTTGGCGTCAGCAGCAGAGAGCTTCGCCTCACCCTGCATAATGACATCCTCAGGTCGGCCTCCATAATAACGCGGTGGAGACGCCGTCTGCCCACTTTCAGGTCCTGGAGGGAAAAACATGTTTTGCTGCTGAGGCTGAAACGCAGACATAAACAGTGCCACCACGGCCAGGTGGGGGCTACTTTTTACCGCTGGCAGCAGAGCGTTGGGTTCCAGAAGTGCTGGGGGTTAAGAAGTTCTCCTGAAGCTTTCTGGCTGCCGGGTTTTCTATCCGTTTTGCCTTGAATTCCACCCACATGCCAACCACTGCCAGTGAAGGCGATTAGCATGAAACCATGGATCCTGTTTAATTCGATTTTTAAAAATGATCCCCTGGAAGCACATCTGAGACTAATGCTGTTAAATATAACTTGATACAGGATTATATAACCTTCATTTGTTGCCAGCAGAGAGAAGAACCTTAAACGCCGTGGTTTCTGCTCACATGAAAGCTTTTAGTTCTGCTGGCTTTAAATATTCAACCTTCCACACAACCCAAAGAGATTAACCAGCTAATATTGAGTAAACAAAGAAAACCCAATGCCTATAATGAATATGCAGCCATTAACACCTATTTCAGATAAAAATGGGGATTTTGGCGTTTTAACGTGTTCATCTAAAGATGATGGGAGGAGTGGGCCTCTCAGATGCAGCTGCTACTTTCTAAGACCCTCCAAACATCCCCAGCACCCGAACGCTTCAACCCCCAGTCCAGTTTCATTCACAGTGGGGCAAAAAATGACTCAGTCAGCCACCAATTGTGCAAGTTCTCCACTTTAAAACATGAGAGGCCTCAACTATGAGAGACAAATTTAGAAAAACAAATCCAGAGAAGCACATTGTCTGATTTTTGAAGAATTTATTTGTAAATGATGGTGGAAAATAAGTATATTGCAGACTCAGCTTAGAGACCCAAAAACTATTTTCTATTGGGCTTTTAATTTTGGGTTGCAGCAATTCACAGCAGCCAAAAATAAAAAAAATATGGTTTAATTATAGAGTAAATAAACTAAATGCATAAATAAATGCAACAAAATAAGGAAATTTGTCTCTGTGGGTTCTCAGGGTTAAAGGGGTCCAGGCATCACAACTGCCTGCTCATGGAGTGACGATCTGGGATGAGAACCAGCAAACACTCCAGACTCAGGAGAGCAAACATGAAATGTCTAATGAAACCAGGAGGAGTGAAATGGCGGCTCGCTGCAGCTGGCAGCCGACGGCACGCCGGCTCTATAAAGGAGACGAGATAGGATCCACCGCTGAAGACTGGCAAGCTGGTGGAAATGAGCATTAAGACGTGCTGAGCACAGAAGGTCCACATGGACCCCATCAAAGACAGAAAAACAGGAGGACCAAACCACGGTGAGGAACGCAAAACCTGGCAACTCAGCACAAACCAAATTTCATTTAAAACCTAAAGCTTTGTACCTGCAGTGTTGAAATGACCGCTCTGACATCTGGTTGGTTCTCACAAGCACAACAAAATGTGTATACACACACACACACACACACACACAAACCCACACACACGCCAGGGCTCAGACGATCCTGTCAAAGGGCTTCCAGTCGTCTCCAGAAAAAGTCCTGAAATGAGGAAAGAGATGACTGGGTTTGGATCAGGGCAGCTGACAGGATGCTCTGCTTTAACCCTTGTGCTATCTTAGATGACCCCACCCTTACTTTGACGTGTTCTCCCTACCATGACAAAGGTGGATAAGGGTGGAAAAATTTCATGTAATCCATTGAACCAGTGAAGATCACAGAAAATAGAAAAAAAAAGGTTCAGAGCTCTGTCTAGTGGGTCTAGATGACCCCACTCCCAACGGTAAAGTGCCTAGGATAGCACAAGGGTTAAAAGATCTGTATTCCGCTTTTCTATCAGAGTAAACTGTATTCATATTGTCATGGTGCCTCTGTCAGACTCCTCCCCGTCCAGCTCTGCTCCATTCTGCTCCTGATTACCACCAGCTGCCGTCACTCTCCTCATCACCACTTCTGCTCTTAACGCCTCAAGTCGATGCCAGTTCGTAGCCCTTCAACGGTGACTCGCCTGGTCCAGCTATGCTCTGTTTTGCACTGCCTTGCTCTCGATCCAGAACTAACTCTTGTTCTGATGCCTCAGGAAACTACTCCATGAGTGACGCCAGTGTGGACCCCCTGCTAAGCAGCATGAGTGAGCCTGCAGCCTCTGCCTCTTCCGCTAACCGCGTTAGCACCTCCAGCCACGCCACACGCCATTCTCAAGTCCGGCCCTCATCAAAGCCAAGCCGCTGTCTTCCACGGAGAAACAATAAATCTTTACTCACCTTCCTCTACCTGTCATTACTCTGGGTTCCAGCGTCTGGGTTCGCTCCGCCTGATTATCATGACACATATAGGTGATATGTTACCTTTGATCAGTAAAAAGCACATTTTTTATAAAATATGAATTATTTTCACAGCTCCTTTTCCTTCCCAGAAGTAAGACGGCTCGATCTTTGAGGCTCCGCCTTTATCTCCTTGTCATTTCATGACATCATCCTGGAGCCGGCCTCAGCAGCATGTCTGCGTTTCTCCCACAAAAACAACTCCCCCTCCGATCATCAGTCGATTTATTTTAAAGTGTTCCCAGAAATCCTTTAATGATCATGCTGCAGTTTTTTTTACCCCAAATCAAAAAATCTGTCATTCTCTGGGACATAGTTCAGGAGTTCATCAGAAATTCACCTCTAAATTGTGGGCGGGGGGGGGCCATTGGTGCGGAAGAGAGCCACCACTCATTTCCCATCATCCCTTTGTTTACACACTCTCCCGCTAGCTTATAGCCCCTCACAACCCCAGCCTAACGTTAGCGGTGAACCAAAACGAGGAAAACAAAAATGTTCATGGAACTATTTGTCTACTAGAAGTCTGTTTCACAACAAATTAAAAAAAGAAATATTCAGAAAAGCTATTTTGATCTTAAATTTTGTTATGTGTCCTCCATCCTGAGAAAAATGCAGCAAGAAGGTGTTAAAAACACAGTTTTCATAGGATTAGGTCTTGAAACAGACTAAACAGCCAGGACGTTTGTGTCTGTGCATGTGAGGAACAAACAGATACACCAAGAACAAGACAGACAAGTCCGTGAGCGCCTCTTCATGCACCTGAGGACCTGCAGCCAACAAGTGTACAGGTGTGCAGACGGAAGGACAAATGTTTGCCCAGACTCACAGAGAAAACTTTCATTTGTTAGTGTTCAGATAAAACATTCAGATGTTTCTGTTTATTTCCTGAAGCGTCGCCTCGTCCACCCAGCCATGACCAGGACCCTCCTCATCCGTGTTCAGCAGAATCCAGCACCGTCACCTGCCCTCCCCCACCCCACCCCCCAGCAGTGACATGCACACAGCCCTCTCAAAACGCTCTTTTGTGTGTTTGGTTTCAGTTTTACACCCAAAAATGCAGCAGACGGGATGTTGGGCTCCGCTTTTCTGAACCAGCCGGACTCCAGGACACACTTACGACATCAGGAGTCTGTTTCCGCCCAAGACAGGAAGTAGTTTGCATGTTCAGTTCGTTTGGTTATCATCCCTGACAGGAATGATGAACGCTCTGTCTTGTACGCGGTGAACGTCAGCTGATTGCAGATAAGCTGCTTTGATGAAGCTGCTGGCTATGATAGAGGAAGTCTTCCCCCAGAATTCTTTGCTGTGACCCGTGGGATCCACACGTGTCGCAGCAAGAGAAAATAGGGCCTTCACACTTTCAGATTCCAAGAAACGTATCAGTTTCCTTTCATCCCACCTTTCTGTGCTGTGTTTTTTCCCCTCTCAGTCCTCTGCGACACTCTGAGAACGAAGAGCGGCAGAGGTGAGGAGGCGCTCGTGGTAAGTTTGGTCTGATGGTTTGTCAGGAGCTGCAGGGTAGAGCTGAGTTTCAGTAAAGCTGCCTGCTGACCTCACTTCTCCTGGTTCCAAAGAAACCAACACTTCTATGAAATCCTCGCCCACACTTGTGTTTTCACACCTAATGACAGCACAATCGGGTACATTTCCCCTGAAGCCTGAGCCGAGGCTTCACACGACTGACAGCAGAACGAGCTGACGTGGAAAACCTGAGAGGCAAATTAAAAGAAAACACAACAGGGTTGCCAGTTTGAAAGCGACCGAGTGCCTGGAGGTGGCCAGCTGAGAATTGGGGGGAGGCAGCTTTCTTCTGGGTCACTGAAACCGGCAGGTCTTTGTGGAAACACCACAGCGTGACAGAGAGAAAGACAGATTTCCTTTTCAGGTCAGACTTTAGATCAAGTGCGCTAAACGATCTTTGAAGTTAAAAATGCAACTTTTTTGCGAGCTTTTGCAAAATAATATCAGGAGAATTTGTTTCAGGCTTTACCTGTTTGTAAACCACCAAAAACGCATCAAAACAAGGGCAGATTTTTTCTGTGGAAATAGAAATTCACATCATTTTGTGCAGATTTGAAGGATTTATTCTGTCATTTCTATTGTATACCAAAGTTGGATTATATTATGGCCTAAAGGGCCTATATCATACAAAACCATCAGCTTTTGAGTGTTTTATAATGTTAATTCCTCAAAAAAAACAACCCCAAAGAGGTATTTTCATCCATTCATGCATTTCTAAGTATTCCTTTAAAAACCTGCTCTCTGAGCACCAGCCCCTCCCAATCCACCAAAACCAGTGCATCCTCACATTGTGACATCACAACGTGAGGAACCGCCCCTTCCAGGAAGAGTGCGCTGCCAGCCCCGCCCACAGGCTAACACACACGCCTACTTTCTCCGTGGAGCTAGAGGTGGGCTAAACGCTTTCAGTTTATGTAAACGATCTTAGGGCCCGGCATCACCAAGAGATATCAATATTCCAGATTCAATTTCGATTCACTGGAGCCTGAATTGATTCAATTCTTTCGATCCAATCAATTCAATTTAACTCAATTCAATTTTGAATTTACATGCTTTACACATCTAAACATATTTGTATAGAAATGTAACCTCATACAGATAGACTCAGTTGGTATTTTTAAATCTGCCCTTAAAACATATTTTTTCACTTTGGCTTTTAACTGAGTTGGAATCACGACCGATTTTATGTGTTTTATTGTCATGTGCTTTTATTAATTTTTGTGTTGTTCACCACTTTGGTGAACCTTGTTCTGTTTAAAGTGCTTTATAAATAAAGTTGAGTTGAGTTGAGTTAATAACCTTTAGATGTTTTCTGATACAGTTCACATACAGTAAATGCACCAGTGAAATAATGAACCAGTGATTGTTAACACCATACAGGGTTACAGGATTTCTCAAACAGAGAGGCTCCAACAACAAAAATGTGCAGATCATTAACATTGTTAAGTTTAAAAAAAACTGACTCATGTTACAAAATAAATGTTCTGCCTCTCCTGGAGGCGTTTCAGTTTGGCCACTAGGTGGAGCTCAAGCTAAAGAACCACATTTTATTCCACAAGATTGGATGAAAAAATTGGTTACATGAAATAAGTTTCCTCAAAAAAGTTTCTAAAATTCCTGCCTGAGTGTATAAAGCTGTTCATTTGGTCAGTAATATATGTTTAGGTCGACCAAGCGTTGGCATTAGCCGTCCTATGGGAAATTCCATTATATGTTAGCATCAAGCTAACAGACTTTGGCTTTATTGCTGATATGAAAGATCGATCTCTACTTTATTAATCGATGAAATTGGATTTTAGCAACCCAGCTTTATGAACGTCCATCTTTGCAAAAGTTTGAAAGTTTTTTGTTTTCGTGGGAAAAACGCAGACGTCGACTGTAGGTTGACGTCATGAAATGGGCGGCACCCACAAGGAGAGAAAGGCGGGGCCTCAGAGATCGAGTCGTCTTACTTCCTGGTAGGAAAATGAGCTGCAAAAATAACTCGTATTCTATCGAAGAAATCATTCTTTAGTGTGACGAACTTCACATGTTTTTTTTATTGTTTACTTTGAAAGGCTTAAGAAAAGCAGGATATGGGCTTTAATGTTAAATAAAAACATGGGGGGGGGGGGGGGTGATCATGGGGATCTGCAGAGGCAGATGCTGCGTCTGCGCATTGAGGGACCTGGCAGGGCCTCTCACCCGGATGGGGGAGCCTGCAGCACCTCAGGTCCGTCCACCTGGATTTGCTGCAATAATGAGAGGCAGCAAGGAGGCGGAGCTTCAGAAGTAAGTTGGTTTTTTTCAACATGATGATCAGTTTAAGAGGAGAAAGCAGTTCTGGACATCTGGAAAACAGCAACTCCTCAAAATAGAGCTTCCTCAAACTTTCCATGTCTGGACCTTGTAGAGCAAATTTTGGGGGAAAACACCTTTTTTTCATTTGTTTCTGGAGTTTTATTGCTTCAAGCTTCTGGTTTCCAACGGGACTCTGAGGTGGCGCAGACGCGTGAGAACACGGCTGTGCGTTTAATTTTCACATGACAAACGGAACAGTCCTGTTTGCTGCTTTCTGACCGCTACATTTGCACGGTGACTCCTCGTGAAGCCATGTTTCGTCTCTGCTCAGCTCCTCCTGGCACCTCCTGCAGTCCGGTTTGCTCCCCAGGAGGCCCCCCCCCCCTGTTTTTTTCATTACCATTACCACCATTTGTGGTCTTGGAGCTCTTTCACACACGTCTGAGCGTAAGGAGATGTTAATTCAGATTATTTTGAGTAGCTGTGGTAGACATCGGGTGGCTCCGGCAGCGGCTCACCTTTAGGAGGGCTGCTGTCCAGAAGGACCTCCACCAACATACAGGACATCCCATTAGGTCAGGAGGGGGAGGTTTGCACCCCAGAAAGTAAATGACAACTAACCAAGGCCTGGAGTTTTAAGTTAACCTCTATCGCCGCCTGCTGGTCATTTTTGAAAAATCCCAGTTCAGAACAGTTCTGCTGGAAAAGGTTCATCATCAAACTAAGTGAGACGAGTTTTAATGAACTGATATCAGAATCAGAAATACTTTATTGATACCACACGTGGGAAACTTGTTCAACATTGTATCATAGCAACTGACAGCAGAGGGGGAAAAAGAGTAAGAATAATATAAAATAAAAAAAAATAAAAAACAAGAACAAAGAAAATGTGGTATAATTTAAAAAGCTATTTACAAAACAGTGCAGGTAAAAAGATGTGCAAAATAGAAAAAAAAATATGCAAAGGTTATCTGTTGCATTGTGAGTTATTGTACAGGGTTATTGCATTGGGTATGAAGCATTTCTGGTACCGGGCAGTTTTGGAGCGGAGCTGTCTGAGCCTCCTAGAGGAGGAGCTCCGCTGTTTGTGCAGAACAGCGTGGAGAGGATGCTCTGGGTTGTCCATGATTGAAAGGAGTCTGTTCAGTGACCTCCTCTCCATCACTGCTTCAAATGTGTCCTGTTTGCAGCCAATGACAGAACCCGCCTTCCTGATCAGCTTTTCAGTCTGTTGGTGTCACTGACTGCAATGCTGCCCCCCCCCCCCCAGCAGACCACAGAGGAGAACAAGGTGCTGGCCACCACAGACTGGTAGAAGATCTCCAGCATCCTGCTGCACACGTTGAAGGACCTCAGCTTCCTTAGGAAGTAGAGTCTGCTGCAGGCCTGTCTGTACACAGCAGAACTGTGGCTCATCCAGCTCAGTCTGCTGTCCATAGTCACTCCCAATGCTGAAATATTCAGTTCTTGCCATTGCAAATCTGACTCCAGATGAGTTGGTGCCTCACCAGCCATCAACCTCACCTGCACGTCACTGCAGAGGAGTGGTTTGCCCCGCCACCCCGTGTCGAGTTGTTTGCCCTGTTCTGTTTCGCCCCACGCCCTCTCCTTCCTCACTGAATCCTTGTCAAATGTTTAATGTCTTAAATCTTGTTCTTTTTTTTTTTTTGCATTTCCAAAAGTAAACTGTCGTCGTCTGTCAGGAAAATGGACGTGGGTGTTATCTGCGGCGCTAACGTGCATCATCGCATGGGCAGGGCACCTTAAATATAACATTTAAGGTTTTATTTTGAAAGTATAACGGAAGTGTGTATTTTGACCTGTTTCCAGTTCTCCAGCTCTTTGATGCAAAATTGTCAACGGACTGGAAGCGAACACGGACGGACAGGGAACGCTGACGTGACGGAGGCGATGTAAACCTTCTGCCTGATTCATCATAGTAGCAAAGGTTGTCAGCTGGACTTGGTTTTTAAAGTTAGAAGACGTTTCACCTCTTCTCCAAAAGGCTTTGTCAATTCTGAAATAGCTGGTAACAGAGCTGGTTTATATGTGCTCGTGGAGGAGGAGTCAGACCTGAAACTGGATAGTATTGCCTACGGAGACTACATGGTTTCTGGTTGTTAAGAGTCCTTTGTCCTCAGCTGGAGGTTGGGGAGCCAGTGACTCCCTCCCAAACCTGGTCATGTCTTTCAGCTGTTAAGGACCCAGGTGGAACTGGTTTGGGTTGTTTGGTTTCAGAACACTGCCGTAGATGGATGGAAGAATAAACCTGAGACCACCGTTCTTATTAAGGCTTCTTTCACTCCTCGCTCAAACCATCCTTTCTATCTGGCTAGACTTCAGACTTCTCTGTCCTCGAAAGAGTGGTTTGTGGCCTTCAGGTGGAGGTTTCTGCAGACTCAGGTCCACTTGGGTTGGCTCTGCGATGTTGGTAAAGCCGCTTGTTTGGTTTCTCCTATATACTGTTCACTGCAGTTCTCTTTGCAGTGGATAGAGTACACAACATTACTCTGTTTGTAGCTGGGAATTTTGTCCTTTGGATGAACCAGTTTTGTCTGAAAGTATTACCTGTTTTGAGATGAACTGGGATGTTATGTTGTCTTAACATCGGGTGGCCGTGGTGCAGTGGTAGGGCGGTCGACTCATAATCGTAAGATTGCAGCTTCGATTCCCGCCTTGCACGCACATGTGTCGAAGTGTCCTTGGGCAAGACACTGAACCCCACCTTGCCTCTGGTGGGAGGTTGGCGCCAGTGTTCGGCAGCGGAGCCGCCATCAGTGTGTGACTGTGTGTGTGCATGGGTGAATGGGACTGTGACTGTAAAGCGCTTTGGGCCTTTGAAAGAAGGTAGAAAGCGCTATATAAGTATTTACCATTTAAAATCCTTTTTAGTTTTTCAGACAGGCCTGAGATATAAGGAATTGAAACACTGTTCACTTTCGACTGTTGTTCCTTCTTGTCTTGTTTTCTTGTGTGTTGGGATCTATTCCCAGTTGGGATATCCACAGGTTTGGAGGGCTTGACGGATATGTTGCTCCTCTTTCTTTGACAGAGCTTGTGGGCACCTCCTGGGCTCTGTGTTGTAATGTCCTGATAACGCCTAGTTTGTGCTGTAAAGCAGTGGTCCCCAACTCCCGGGCCGCAGACCGGTACCGGTCCGTGGGTCATTTGGTACCGGGCCGCACAGTAAGAATGAATAACTCACACTACTAACGTTTTATTTATCTGAAAATGTATCTTAATCTGAAAAGATGTATTATTTTGAAAAATTGCCAGAATCTCTGTTACATCCGTTAATGTCACTCTTGACACACACGCAAAGGCGATCTTCTCGGTCACGTGAAAAATCTGCACCACTATCAATTTACTATCATCTATTATTTCACAGAGTTTGTAACAGTCAGAAATCTGTGAATTGCCATCCCTGCAGTTGCACGTTCCCGTTCCAGTTGCAGTTGCAGGGACGTAATGTGTGGGGAAGAAAGCGGTGAGCAGTCTTTGTCACATCTCCAGAACATTCAGACCTACGATCCCGTTTAAAGTCTCAACGGCTGCATGAAGCAGAAACTCACCACGTATCAACCAGACTAGACCATCAGCAAAACCACCACCAGAAATACTCATCATTTATTAGCAACAGCATAACAATGTTATTAAAAAGAATCCACAGACTTATTGTACTTTAAAAGTGTTGAAATGACATCAAATGCTCACATTCACTTGTATATTTAGTTTTATTGTAGTGGACTGAGTTGGACTGGGTGGCTGTTGTTGGGCCGCGTTAAAAAGTTCTGGAGTTCATTGAATGCATCAAGCAGAGATCTGATTGGCTCTCAGTTCTGTCTCTCAGCCTGTTGTTAGGTAGTTTGGACCAATGGGGTTCAGCTATGGGCCGAATAAGGGAAATGGGAGGGCTGGAGTGGGAGGGGGGGAATATAAAGGTGGGAGAAGCGCTCTCGTCTCAGCGGGAGAGAGTGAGTAGTTGTTGAATTAGTTGTACGGCGTTGGTTACGGTCTGCAGTAACCAGAATAAAGAACCCTAAAAGAAGTTAAGTCTCCGTGCCTCAGTGCAGGACAGGGACGCTACATTATTGTATGGCTCTTTCGAAATTAAATTTAAAAATATGTGGCATTTCTGGTTCTCTCTCAGTCAAAAAGGTTCCCGACCCCTGCCCTGCCTAGGAGCTAGCAAAATGAGTAAAAAACAGAGGTCTTTTGGAACGTTTCTTTGCCAAGGGGAAGGAGACAGAGGAGGAGCCTTCGATTCAAAAAAGAAAAATACATTTAATAGACAGTACTTCTTTTTTGTCCCATGAGTGTGGGAAGGGGAGAGGATGTAAAGACCTGTGCCATGTACTAATTCATACGTTTCAGAACAAAAGCTCAGGAGTCGTCTAGTTACGTATCTGTTCCTCCTTCAGCGTAGCGAATCTCCGACCGGTCCGTGAAAACTTTGTGTGACGTCATACCGGGCCGTGGTGGTAAAAAGGTTGGGGACCGCTGCTGTAAAGGGTGGTTTGAATCAATAACAGGTACTGATCTGTACACTTCAACCTGGAGCTGTCTGTCATTTTCAATGATCACTGCAGAGTCTAGAAAGGCTAGGGTGTTCTCCTGTGTATCTTCCCTGGTGAACTTCATGTTCTTGTCGACCGCGTTGATATGATCCATGAGTCTACGTAGGCAATACTATCCAGTTTCAGGTCTGACTCCTCCCCTTTTGGGTCAATGGAGACGCCCGGCAGACGGACCGGTGGACATCAGCCTTGAACACACTCGAAGAACCCTCAAACATGCAACATTTAGCTGAGGGTATGCAGATGAAGTCTGGGTCTCAGCCCCTGGTTTTTAAGACAGGAGGACGTTTTCGGCGGAAACTTCACAAAGCGTCGGACTAAAAAAGTTGTTTCCAGATCAATGCTGCGTCTGCTTTCCATCGTCAGCGGCCACCTAAGACGCGGTAAACTCTGACCCCACGCTCACGCTGCGAGCGCGCTGTGGCTCGCCCTCGGAGGGCACAGCGAGGAGGGACATCTTGATTCCAGCTGACGAGGGGTCAGCGGTTGCAGGCGCAGGGCCGTGGTTGCTGATAGACGGCTGGGACCTGCAGTGCTCCAGGTGGAGCAGAAAGGCGGGTCTGGAGGTAGCGGGGGCTGTCTGAGGTGAGGGGGGCAGCGGTGACATTGTGCACGTCTGTCCCTTCTCGTTACTCCGTCCACCCTTCATCTTTCTGCTGCCCTTCTCTTCCGGCTCCCTTTTCACATTGGAAGGAGGACTCTCCCCACCCTGATCCTGCTCCCCCCCAAAGCGAAGGTCCAGCAGAGGCGTTCTCCCACCCCCGTCGTCCCTGAAGCTGCACAGTGTACTCTGGGTGTCCTGCCCCAGGCCGGACGGCAAAGAGCCTGCCTTCCCCATTTTACAGCTGTCCTCCTCTTCCTCCTCCTCGTCATCGCTGATGCAGCGGTGAGTGCTGGGGGAGTGCTGAAGCCTCTGAAGCTGTGCTGATGTGCGGCGAAAAGCCCCTCCCATAAATCCCGATGGCGAGTGGGCAGTGCCGAGGAGGCGGTTGAACAGGGCGATGTTGGGGTGGCGCGTGCCGCACTCCTCCATGTTCTCGGCGATCTCCTCCAGAGGCTGGAAGTGCATCTCTTCTTTAGGGATCCTGGGTGAGGGGCGGAGGGTGGGAGTAGAGCTTTTACTGACAACATTTAACTATAAACTTTATTTTTTCTGACTGGCACTACTCACAATAATTTAGGGATATTGTTTTTATACGAGCATTTTTCTGCTTTGATCAGAATTATAACGACATTTTCTTTGATGTTGCTGATAATGATTTCATTAGATTAGATTTGTTTATTAATCCCACGAATGGGAAATTTCCTTGTCACAGTAGCATGGAGTTTGGCACAAGTATGTACAGACAGTACTGACAAGTTAGACAGATACACATTTTGAAAGAATATATACAAAAATAAGAGTGTTCTGATAAATAAACAGGGAAAGAGATGGGATATTTATAGTTATTGTAGATTTCAGGTTTGGACAAGAACCGGTTTTCCTCTGACTGGTGATGCCGGTCCAGACTGTTGCTCCTCCTCCACCAAAGTGAACCCTAAAGACCTATCTATTTGTCTGTCCGTCCGTCCGTTCGTTCATCCTATCTATCTATCTATCTATCTATCTATCTATCTATCTATCTATCTATCTATCTATCTATCTATCTATCTATCTATCTATCTATCTATCTATCTATCTATCCATCCATCCATCCATCCATCCATCCATCCATCCATCCATCCATCCATCCATCCATCCATCCATCCATCCATCCATCCATCCATCCATCCATCCATCTATCTATCTATCTATCTATCTATCTCCTTCTCCAACAACGCTGACGACCATCATTTCTCCACGGTGACCAGACACTCATAAGTAGCTGCGTTTACAAAAAGAAAAACAAAAATGCGTCATGTAAACTCGCCGTTCGGAACACTCTGCCCCGATCAGACTCGTTCAAATCAAAATTTCTTTCTGATTGAGATAGGTGGGTTATGCTGATTGTTGATCTGATCGTGTTGCATGTAAACAGTAATTCCGATCGTCTGTTGCTACTGCTCTGGTTTACGTCACTCATAGAAGGTGCGGTGCTCCACAGAAGGCTTTGGAGCACATACAGGACTGACCGGCTGCTCCGCGCTAGTGAACCGTGTCTGTGAGCAGAGCAGCCGGACTTATAGCTTTGGGTTTGCGAAACAAACCTTGTGTTTAGTCCATTGAGTTATCCCAGACTCATTGTGAGTAGTGTATGTCTGACTGTTCAGTCGTGAAAAAGTGGACTCAGAGGACAGGAGTTGGGGAACTCACGCCATGTCGAAGGTGGAGCCCTGGAAGGAGGGTTTGCGGAGGCCGAAGAGCGTGGCCGCCGTGTACGGAGGCCGAGGATTGGAGTCGTTCCAGTACCTGTCTCTCTCCATCACCGGCAGATCTCCATACATCTCATCAACCGCCATCATGGAGACCTGCAAGACGTCAAACCAATGTGTGACCACGCTGAAGAATGAACCAACGGACTGAAACCACTTTAGAGTTCTGAGACAAGTTCTTTCATGGCAACCTCCACAGCAGTTGGTGCACAATCTGTAGAGTCAAATTCAGGACAAACTGCGGGTGAGCCTGGTGGGGCCATATTCATAACACCCTGGACTAACCATGGCCTGGGGGGGGGCTGCCTCAAGCGTGGGGGCGGGTCTTCCCTGGGGGGCCCAGACTTGTGCCTGGGGCTGGGGGATGCTCAGGACTCCTGGGTATTGGTGGGCCGTCTGTCTGGGGCTTGGGGTGTCCCCCTGGGGCGGGGCCCCTCATTGGGTCCCCTGGGTGCGGTGGGGAGGCTACTCTACGGGTCGGGCTGGGGCTTGCACTCTCTACTCCCTGCGCCCCCCTGCTCTCTGGCGTTGGGGGCCGCTGTGGCGGTCCCGCTGGCCCTGCCTGGGGTGGTGGATGTGGTCGCCCGGCGGGCGGTCTTTCTCTATCTGCTGAACTGTGCGGGTGTTGGGGTACCCGGCTGCCACTGCTGCTGCGGTGGGGGCCTTGGTTGGGGGGCGGCTGTGTTTTCTTCCTCTTTTTACATTCCATCACCCCCCCCAGAAGAACAGAAACACTCACTCCAGCACAGGTGCTGTCTCACCCTTGCACAAACAGTTTTCGTGACTGAATGAAATGTTTCACATGTGTTAGTCTGAATGCATAAGTGTGCGTGTGTGAATGTTAGTGGCAGTATGTCCATGTAGACTTGTGTGTGTGTGAACACTTTTGGAACTAACAGGTGTGTTTGTAACGTTTGAGTGTGTGTGGACAGGCCACGCCCTTTTAGATTTTTAATGCATCTTAACCTGTCAGTTGTTATTCTAAAGCTCCAGCAACTTGTTGCTTTCTGACGTTTCATCTTATCTTATCTTATCCCCGCTACTATATTCACCCCTCTACCCCTCCCCCATCTGTCATCCCTCTCTCCTCTGTCCTCCTTTTCTTTTCCGTCCAGTCCAACAAAAAATATTTACAATATAATATAATAATATAATACAATATAATTAAGCTATAATCAGCTGAAATTACAAAAGAGGTTTATTTAAATATACATCTGGTGTATCATAAGATTCATAACCTCTATTGTAAAATTAAAATATGTCCAACACAAAAGGCTTCCAGCTCTCATCTGTTTGCTTAGCTGTTGGACAGGACAAGTTAAAAAAGTAAATAAAATAAAAAATAGATAAATAAATAAATTCAGGAAAAACAAACCCAGACGTGCGTTAATCCGTGGGAATCCCAAAAATACAGGCGGGAAAACAGCCAACAGGATCTCTGTGGGGATCATTGCTTCTTCACGGCTTGATGTTTTGCAAAATCTCCTCTGGCTCTCTAAGAGGAACTGTGGTGGTTCATCCAAGCCAGACTAGAACAATTCTGGGAGCATTTCAAAGAGAAACTCTATTGAGAAACACGGTGGTAGGAGTATCACGCTGCGGGCTTCTTTAGATGGTCCTTGGAGGTGGCGTGTGACACTCAGATGTGTCTGAAACAGTTTAAGTGCATGTCTCTCCTAAAGGACAACCCAAATTAGAAAGAGATTTCCCCGATCAAGCTTCATATTTCATAATCCTCCATTTAAAAACAGAGGAAATATGGAATCGAAAGATAAACATAAAAGTTTATCTTCAACCTGAAAGTTTCTGTCGATTAGCCAGTTGGTCTCAAAATCGTCATCATCTTCTCCAAAGGGGTTGATCAGCTGCTCTGCAACCTTCCAGGCAAACCGGTAGAGAAGAAAAGGAAGTCACGGGTCGCTCCGAACTGAACAAACTTTATGTTTTCACTCGCTCTGACCTTCAGCCAGCCTGCATAGAAGAAGAACTGCAGCAGCGTGAAGATGGGCACGTACAGGTCCAGATCGTGGCCCTGGTAACCCTGACTGGGGTCCAGAAACTGACGGCCAATCAGACACACCAGGAAAAAGCTGTACACCGCCAAAGTCACCACCTGCAGAGGAGGACACGGGTCACATGCTGCTGTTGCTGCTGGTGTGCAATGAAAGAATTTCATTACAGTTTTTCTCCATTGGTTTGGCTCATTTCTTGAAACAGAAATGACATTCTCAAAACTCTAAGATCATTTGGCAAAACAGTCTTACAGTTTAGCACAACCCAATAGCTCACTTGCAAAATCTAATACATCTCTCAAAACTGTTCACTCGTGCTTCAAAACTAAATTCCTTTCCCATGTAAAGAGTCAGTGCCACCAAAATGGCAAAGATCCCTCTCAACACTCTTGGTGCTTTTGTCAAAATAATGTGGAGGGTTCAGCACAACACCATGGTTCACCTGCAAAAGCTCATTTCTCTCCCAAAACAATTCACTCATGTGTCAAAACTAAATTTCCTTCTCATTTAAACAGTCAGTGCCCCCAAAATACTTTGTCCCTTTAGCATTGTGTAGGCACTGCAAGTCCAAATGATTAGATGTTTTGTCACTATAGCAGAGGACCGTTGAAATGTCCCTCATGTCCACCTTTCAGTCTTAGCTCAGTCCTTCATTGACAATGGTAACTGTACTGATTTTCTATAGCTATCAGGATGCAATTTTGTATTCATTTTTTTTCATTAATCATATATGATGAAAAAATGAACAGTTTTGTATAAAACAGAAAAAAAGAAAAAGGATTTTAGGGTAAGAGTAGCCTCTTAGGTTTACTGTAACAGCACACATTGCACTCATACTGCCAAGGAAATTCTAACCATTATCATTCACACACATAAAGTAACTTTCATACATCAGAATAAAAAGAAATTGTATACAGCATAATATACTTTATAATTTAAACACAATGAAAATGATCTGCAGCCTACAGTGCTGTAAATAATGCTTGAGTTTCACACTAACAGTTCTTCACTGGTCGCTGTCCTCACCCCCCTCTCTCCTGGCCATCGTCCTCACCCCCCCTCTCCTGGCCATCGTCCTCATCCTGCTGTCTGTCTGGCCACAGATTCTCGTCCACATCACAGCGTATATTCTCCCTTGCGATGCAACAAGGGAAAAAACGGCGTGCATGTCGAAACCATCCCCTACACTGATCTCCTGTAACATCCTCACACGCAGCATCCATTGCATGGAGCAGGGACCTCTGATCTTGAGCCAGATGCTCAAATAGGATTGAGAAAAGGAGAGTAAGGTGGTAGGAACACTGTGACCATTCTTGGATGAGTAGTGAACCAGGCCCTGATGCCCTACGAGACCTCTCTCAGTTTCAGGGATCAAATCTAAATGAAGGCGGTCCAAGAAGATGAGGATCTTCTGTGTCTTGTATGGGCCAAGACTGGGGATGTGAGTGGCCACACCATTCTCTCTTTCTATTGCCCCCTCGCTGGCCTGGGACATCTTCCTTCGTTAGTCAAGTTCTAGTTTCAGAGGGATTCCTGTATCGTATTCATGGTTTTATGTTCTTGATTAATTTTGACAATTGAACAGACTATTGTGCATGTGATGACTTCCACAATGAAATGATGCTGACTCATTTTGGAGCGAACAACCATTAGACTGAGAATCAGCAATCAGTTTACAGCAACAAGATCCATTCCCTTGGAAATTGTGCTAAATGAAGGCTAGCTGTACTTAATCAATTGAAAGATGTACTGAGACATGGAGACTTGTACTAAGACATTAGCAATTTGATGAAACTAATGAGAAATGCCCTTCTGTTGTGAACAATTGCCAAGTGGTTTGGAGGTTTGTCCATGTTGTTTTGAGAATGTCATTTCTGTTTCAAGAAATGAGCCAAACCAATGGAGAAAAACTGTAAAAGGAATCATTCCACCGGCAGCCTGGATGGAAGCTTGTAGACCTCCTGCTGGCCATTGGATGATGTGCCCACTACACACCCAGGAACTACACACCCAGGAACTACACACCCAGGAACTACACACCCAGGCACTACACACCCAGGCACTACACACCCAGGAACTACACACCCAGGAACTACACACCCAGGAACTACACACAGACAGGTGGTCCCTGCTGGTGTCCATCCTGAAGGCGCGTCTTGAGACCCTGCCCAGTGTTGGCCTTAGTGTTCATCATGTATCCAAGTAGACCCAGACCCTTTTCACTTTTGAGAATGGCGGACTGCAGATCATTCTTTGAGTTTGCTGTAAAACATTCGTGGAGTGAGCTGCAGTGTTGTTGTTTTTTACCATCTTTAGTACTTTTGTTTCTTTATTCATTTGTATATATTTCAAACTCTTTTAAAGATCCACTCCGATCATCTTTTGATCTACGATTCACCTCTGAGTTGTGTGCGGGACTGTCTGTGCAGAGTAAGTCTGCCCCTATTTCCCGTCATCCATCCCACTAGCATACAGCGCCTCACAACCCCAACCTAACATTAGCGGTGCAACAAAAACGATGATCAGTATCAGATCTGTCCATCCGTCCAGTTCTGATCCAGATTCAAGCTCAGACCAGGAAAACAAAGACATTCGTGGATCTATTTGTCTGACAGTGAATGCGTCAGAATGGGGTGGAGCAGGGAGCTTGTGGCTCCACCCAGTGTATTTTCTACGTCATTAATAAGATCTTTTTTAAACTGCATTTTTGAACAACAATTTGTTTAAATGTGTTTAGTTTCATTGGAGTGGGCCTTTATGGATGTAATTAAAGCCGAGAGTGGCGTCGTAACCCGCCCCGCCCTGCGCCTACCACCTCCCTTTGACCCGCCCTTCTCCCTGTCCTGCACAGGTGCAGGTGCTTGGTAATCTCCCAGTGGAAACAAAAGATCCACCTTAGTGGCTCCTCGTGGCGAGCCCCCCCCCTCTGGGCTTCCTGCTGTGACTTGGAGCAGGTTCTGATCCAGCCCCCCTACATGCGCTCTTCCATTTGGTTTTGTTGCTTTCTAATCCGTTCCCAAACACACGCTCACACACCCAGACGCTCAGTTGGTTTAATCTCCATGGCAACTATTTTATTTTCTAATTTATTTCTATTTTATGTTTTTTTAGGTCCCTGTAGTTGTGGCAAGCAGAGGGCCACTGATTAATTTCCCCCGTGTTCACCAGCTGCTTCATCAGCAGAGGGCTGATAAAAGCCCTTCCGTCACTGGCAGAGTGGAGAATCAGAGTTCAGCCTCAGGCTGCCCAGCTTGGGGCTTTATTGCTGAGGGTAGCTGCAAATGCCCCTCAGCAATGGTAATGAGTGCCCTGATTGCATCATCAGGTGCTAACTGGCATCACTGTAACCGGATCACGGGCGGTTTTTGCCGCGGGAGCAGGTGGCGCTGTTTTCCTGCTTTTTGTTGCTGTCTTGTGCATCTCCATTTTTGGATGCTGCTTGCACGCTGGGGATTCGGTGCATTAGACTTTGGAAGCACCTCATCCTGTCTCCATGACTCGCCACTGGAGTCTATCGCTTTCCCCTGATGGGCGGGCGTCATCCGCCACCGGTGTGTGCGGCCCACAGGCATGAGGACTTCGTGCCGAGTCTGGGAATATGCACTACAGCTGCAGGAGTGGTACGATCTATCCATTATTCATGGTGTCATTGGTGTTTTAAGGCAGCAGTTCCCAAACCGGTACCGGTCCGTGGGTCATTTGGTACCGGGCCAAATCAGAAAGCATAAATAACTTACATTACTTCCGTTTTATTTATTTCGCAATCTGAAAGATGCTTTATTTTGAAAAATTGCCCGATTCTCTGTTCCATCCGTAAATGTCACTCTTGAAGCATTCCAAGGCGCTCTTCTCGGTCACGTGATAAGTTACCGCTAAAATAAAACCCAGGAGCTAGCAAAATGAGTACAAAACAAACGTCTTTGGAAAGTTTCTTTGTCGAAGGGAAAAGGCCCAGCCAGGAGGCAGAAGAGGAGCCTTCAACTTTTAAAAGAAAAAAAAAGCTACATTTAACAGACAGTACTTCCTTTTTGCACCATGAGTGTGGGAAGGGGGGAGGATGATGACACCTGTGCCATGTACAATGTCACGCGTGACAAAATAAAAGCTCAGAAATCGGCTTGTCACTTTTCTATACCTCCTTCATCATAGCGTTGCTGTGATAATCATCCACCACATCATAAATATCGGTCCATGAGTGATTTTGTGATGATGTGTCGGTCCGGAGGTTGGGGAACACTGATTTAACGGTCTGTGTTTCCTTTAGATAACATTTTTGTATTAAAGATTAGTATATTCTCCTAAAGTACTGGTCTCGGTTTCCCATGTCAGAGAGTCCTACGTTTATCTAATCTTAGTTTTCTGGTGGCGGCACTCGGCAGCCACTGGGGAAGCCATGATGCCGCACAGTCCAGGACTGTTGCAGGACCAGAGTCCTCCCGACTGAGTGAAAAGCTGAGCGGATCAGCGAGGAAAGCAGGATTGTGGTGCGGAAACATTGGACTTTAACACAGCAGTGAGTTCTGATCAGCACTGACCTGAGTGTAGACCAGGGGCACGCTGACCATGTCGTAGTGAAACAGCAAGCTGCATTTCCCTCTGAAGGCGTTCAGCTCCTGTCCAACACAACCAGAGACACATGCTCAACTTCACCTCCACAACTGAACATGCTAAAAGGGTAACGCAAAAGCTTTTATTAGTGAACTGAAAGGATTTGGAGTTTTCTGGGGGTTTTTTTATTATTATTATTTTTTAGACCAGGACAGATAGCAGAGCCGGTTGATATTTTACACAAATTGTGTATTTTGTGGTACAAGTACCAAATTTGCTGTGGATGTATCTTAGGAGGCCTTCTTTCAAAAATAAAAAATAAAATAAAATAAAAAACACATTTGCCAAGAGAAAAATCCAAAATGGGGACCATTTGTAAAGATGGCAGCCATACACTCAACCGTTACAGAATTGTGAAATGTCTATTTATCCCAGTCTTAACAATAATGATTGTTCAATCAAAAAATATATATATTTATGTATATTTTAACCCTTGTGCTATCTTAGATGACCCCCCCCCCTCTTCCATGGACGTGTTCTCCCTACCATGACAAAGGTGGATAAAGGTGGAGAGGATTTCATGTAATCCATGGACACCAGTGAAGATCACAAATCATTGAAGAACAAAGGTTCAGAGCTCTGTCTAGTGGGTCTAGATGACCCCACTCCCCATGTTAGAGTGCCTAGGATAGAACAAGGGTTAAAATAATGGATTTTCTTCATGGCTAATGTTTTCTGAAAGAGGGGATCCTCAGTTACAAACATGCCAAATTTGGTCCTTGTACCACGAAGTGCAGGATCAGTTTAATAACCGGCTCCACTAAGATCACACGTCCGTTTCAGTGCTGCTAAGCTGGTTCATCTGTAGCAGTGGGCTATGAGAACTGACATCCACTACCCTGCTAACGTGTGTCCCAAAGTATGATGCAACTGGTCTTTAAGTGTCAAAACAAATGAAATTCTCTGCTTTTCCATTAAACTCATGGATGATATTGTGTCCCTGGGCTCTCTGGATCACTGACACCAATCCTCAGACACCTGTGATCATTAGTTTGCAGGTGAGGGCAACCCTGGACGGTCCAGACTTATGGAGTAGTGGTTGGTGGGTGGATGGCCACCATGTCCCAACAAGACTGCAACGTCAGCAAGGAGGTGTTGGAGTCATGGTTTGGGCCAGAGCCATGGGGGTGAAGATATTTTTGATTGGAATAGCTTTGGATTTCAGTAAATTTGAACTCCTAGTGAAGCAAATTTCACAAACGACCATTTTCAGTTCTTTAGAATCTCTTGTGTGTAATTATGTGGAACACTGACTTTGAAGGTTTTTATTTTTTAAAGAAAAATACGTTTATCGTTAGGAGGTTTGTTCAATAACATGTAATATGTACTCTAGTGGTTAGTAACTTGAAAATTATGGCGGTTGTGGGAAATTGCTTCCTTTTGAAGCCAGCCACTAGTGGTCATTTGAGGAACTGCAACATGTGGTACCTGCAGGTTTGCTTCATGGAAACAGAACGTAGAGGTTTTGCTTTTAAACCAATTTTGCTGCCATTTTGTTCTGAGAACGCTTTCAGCTGAGACTTATCTTAGTCACTACAGAAACGTGACTTTTGAACATAAAGCTGGTTTCTGTGGGTAATGCCTCCTCAGGGCTCAATGGCCTTCTGCCTGTGGCTGAAGAGCTGCACCTCCAGCAGGAGCTTGAGCGTGTCGTCGTCTCTGATTCTGCCCTCGCAGCGAGCCACTGCAGCCAGGTTGGTGAACCAAACACAGGGGATCCAGTACTTGTTGTAAGGAGAGTGGAGACCCTCGAACTTCTTACGCTCCTCTCTGGTCATGAATCCTGCACAGACGGCAGAAGCACTGCTCCACCTTCTTCATATTGGAACATTTGCTCCAGAAAGAGTGTACTGGGTGAAGAGTGAACACACACTGTCGGCTTCTCAATCTACTTCTCAGCTTTAAACACTGGGTGGCAGTGACAGCTGGTCAGAGTGGAGGTGTCTGGTGAGGGGTTACCCTCTCTGGGAGCTCTCACCGGCCTCCACCACATGGTCCATGGTGGGGAAGCGCTTGAAAACGGCTGTGCTGACGGAGCGGAGGATGAGCAGAGCGGACAAGCTGGCGTAGCGCATCATGCTGCGTCTGAGCAGGCGGCCTCGCTCGTCGTTCCCCTGCAGGCCTCCGGACAGGACGCACATGATCCGGTCCGGCAGCGGGATGCTGGTATACTGGTTCCACCACCGGTTCACGATCAGGGTCACGTAGAAACCTGCACACAGCAGCAGCAGCAGAGGTTCAGCTCCTCAGGCCTGCCGACACACAGCAGCTGTTTAAAGCTGTGGAGCTTCAAGAATCATCAGTTATGCCACAATCAGGAGCCCCGCCGCAAAAAACCTTCAATTGGTAAATATCATTTTCATAGCTTTTGATGACGATGATGAGTAAACATCACTACAAACACCTATTTTTTTCGTAACTTATCATTCATATATCAACACCAAACTTTAGAAAAAGGTAGGGATCTGTGTCTCTTTTGAACCCACGTGAATCCCTTTTGGCGTCATGTGGTTGCTGGAGCCTATCCCTGCTACGTTTGAGTGAAGGCGGGGCACACAATCGCAGAAGAGCTCAGAGACCCGAGGTGTTGTCTGGTGGAAGGGATTTTATGTTCTGGGGCAAAAATCAGTGTCTCGGTTTTCTGGATATTTAAGAGTAAATGATTATTGTTCAGCCATGTTTTAATGCTCGTTAAGCAATTCAACAAATTATGTAGTTTGTAATAATCATTTTCCAGGATAGAACAGTAGTGCGGTGGCCCAGAAGGGTCACAACACAACACATTAACTCACAACACAACACATTAACTCACAACACAACAAAAGAACTCACAACACAACACAATGAGTTGTGTTGTGAGTTAATGTGTTGTGGGGTAAGTTAATGTGTTGTGTTGTGACCCTTCTGGGCCACCATACAGTAGAGCTGGCTATCGTCTGCATAGCAATGATATGATATATGGCTTGATTAATACGTTTCCCAAAAGGAATTTTGCATATATAAAATAATAAAATAGGGTCAAGTACAGAACCCTGGGGAACACCACAAGTTATTTTTTTCAATTTCAGAGCTTGAGGAACTGACAGCCACATTAAAAGTTCTTCCACTAAGATACGCTTCAGATTTTATGGCTGACAGAGTCGCATGAGTTTGAATGTAACTGTTTTTATCATTGAATGTAGTTGTATTTGTTGTCTATGTCTGTAACTTTTTGCTGCCTCTTGGCCAGGAATCCCTTGTAAAAGAAGTTTTTAATCTCAATGAGACTTTCCTGGTTAAATAAAGGTTAAATAAAAAAGTGAGACATTCAGTTATCGCTCACTGTTTCATAAACATGGAAAATGGAAGAGAGGAAATATGGCTGCACTGTTGGATGATGTCAGGTCCAGTAGATCATGGGACTCACGGTTGAGTGCATGTTGTGGGACACAAGTTCAGCAATGGTTGGACATATTGAGGTCCCAAAAAAATGTTCCCACAGTTAGAAAAGACCAACAAACTGTAACCAAAAATAAAAGTGACGTTTAAACTTCATTATAAGTATTGTATTTGAGATTCTATTTGGCCATTAGGGGGACAAGAGAAAAATGGTATTGAAGGAGTACTTTTAAAACTATTTTCAAGCCTTCTTTTCTCTTGGTTTTGTAGAGATTTGCTCTCAGGACAAGTGCGTTTACTTAGAACCTGCATGGTTTGGCATTTTGTACATGGATTTTTTTTTTTAATCCAATGGGTGTGATCTACAATGTCCTCGAAATATATAGAGAGTGAACTCGTGAAACACTTCAAAAGTGCAAAAGCAAACGATCCACTGCAGAGACAGACGTGCAGGCATGCGTGGCGCTCTGTGGAAACTCACCCAGCACGAAGGACATGGGGATCAGGCTGGCGTAGTGGTTGCAGTAGATGGCCAGCTTCTCAAAGTATCTCTTCTGCTCCTCATACAGAAAAAATCTAAAAACAAAAAAAAAGAAAAATTAAATAGCTCAGAGATCAAAAACAAAACTAAAGTTCCCTCTGTCCGTCGTCCTGCCTCACCTGTAGGTGATGCTGATGGCGGCGTACAGCACGAAGAAAGCCAGGAACTCTTTGTACAGCACCTTGTAGATGCTGCCTTTCCAGGCCAGGAGCAGTTTGGAGAAGCCGCAGAAGCGCGCGTTGGCCACCCGGGCCGTGTAGGTCACCGTCATCGCAGCTCACAGCTTTCCGGAGGAGACCGGACAGAGTCACCAGCTGCTGAAAAAAAAACCCAAAGAGCTGAGACAGAATCTTCTCACCTCCAGAGGGGAATCCACCTGAGGGCGCATTTCATGCGTAATCGGCGCCGCTGGAATGGCGCGTAAACGTTTTCATCCACAGTGAATGAATCCGAACCCCGAAAGTCAGTGGGTTCACAGAGCCGATCCCCTTGTGGGGTGGTGCTTGCATCGGCGGGATGGCAGCAGTGGTGCCGCGGTCAGTGCGCCCCGGGGTAAATCCCAACAACGGCTCCGGGAGCGGGAGCTCGTTAGCGCGGCCCCTGACCGCGAGAGCGGGGCTGATGATGGACCACAAGCGACAGGCCACAGCGCGGGGAGGGGGGGTTATGAAACAGAAGCACGCGGTCCGTGGAGGGCTGATGTGTCAAACGAGAGAGCAACAACAAGCGTCCCGTGGGATGTAAGTGTTCCTGAATGAGTGAAGTTCGGACAAAAAAAAGACCTCAAAAACAATGAATAGATTTTTATTTCTACCAGCCACCACCTAAAAACTCTCATAAACTGTATGTGACCCGTCACCATCACTGAGCTGAGGTTGGACAGCTGGAAGGCCAGCAGAGTTTCAGACAGACTGTTGGTCCAGCAGGTACACAACTTTCTTGACATCTAAAAACGTTTCAGGACTTCCACTTTTCTTCGTAATCCATGCTGACAGAGGGCCTCAAATCTGACTCAAAGGCCAAATCCGAATCCATCCCCTACCCCTGAAGTTGCTCCCTATTGCTCCAATTCTTGAGGCATCTGGAGCTTCATTGGTGTCCGAACTTGTTTTCTTTTTAACCCTTGTGCTATCCTATGACCCCCCCCCCCCCCTTCCATTGACGTGTTCTCCCTGGCAAAGGTGGATAAAGGTGGAGAGGATTTCATGTAATCCATGGACACCAGTGAAGATCACAAATCATTGAAGAACAAAGGTTCAGAGCTCTGTCTAGTGGGTCTAGATGACCCCACTCCCAATGTTAAAGTGCCTAGGATAGCACAAGGGTTCAGGGGGAGCCCTAACGCCTTAGATATCCCTCCGCCGGGGTGATTCGTATCAAACATTTCTTCCTGTGGGTGTGCTCTGAAACACAGCAGTTTACATTTAAATATCAGTAGTGGCTTTTTGTTTGTATTTTCCAAGCGCTTGTTGCTTCGCGCCAACGTAGCTCAGCGTTTGTCTTTTGTCATCGGGTGGTAGTAACGTTGGAGGGATTAATGTAGGGGTAGGGAGAAGCCAGAGGGGTAGGGAATGAATTCGGCTTCGATCAAGTTGTGTGCCCAAACCATCCCCCCTCCACCTCCGTGTTTTCCAGAGGGTCAATCCTTCAGACTGTGTGTCGTTTTCACTGATGCAGTTTCTGACTTTAATTATCTAAACCCTTCAGGACAGACTAAAGACTTTTCTCACAATGGTTTGTACAGTGAAGTATTTGTTGCTGATTTTGTAGGTCTGCCCACTTAAAGAACTTGACAGTCCGCCATCCTTGTTGTAACGCCCCATCATCAAAACGGGACGTCCTTCGGCTGATGCACATGAAATGAGGAAGGAGAGGGAGCTTTGATCTGAAGTCATGGTGGCGAGCTGTAACAACGCTCTCAGCATGTTACGTACGTTTATTGTTTGCTAACGAGAGACCATTGAGCGCACGTACAGGTGGGTGTTGCAGCGTCCATCACTGACGACCTCCCTCACTCGCAACATTTGAGTATTCTCACCTGCAGATTCTGGTTCTGGACCTTCTGTGAATCATGGATGTGAAAAGGATCAACACAGTCAGCTGTGGAAACTGGATTCAGACTTCAGCGGTTTCTGACCGACAACCCAAAGACACCATCACATCCAAACTAGTCCTCTTCTGAGGTTTCCTTTTTTTTTGTTAATCCCAACGGTTCATTTGACCACCTAGTTAAAAAATCAAAAAAATCCACTTTTAAGAATGTAAACATTTATTTCCATTTCATTAAGGAACAAAAGTATTTGAACCATTTTGGCAGACAGACGTAGTACTTTGTGGCAAACCCTCATCCTCATCCTCATCCTCATCAGCAGCAGCGGCAGCAGCAGCAGCAGCAGCAGCAGCAGCAGCAGGTCAGAGGTTTCTTCTAGTTGATGGTCAGGTTTCTGCACAGATCAGGAGGAATTCTGCTCCACTCTTCTTCACAGATGATTTCTAAATCATTCAGATTTGGTGGCTGTTGCTTAGCAACCCTGAGCTTCAGCTCTCTCTCTAGGCTGAGGTCCAGAGACCGGCTGGACCGCTCCATGACCCTGATCTGCTGCTTCTTCTTTGTTTCTTGGTCGTCTCGTATGTTTTGGGTCATGATCCTGTTGGGGGACCCATCCACCCCCCCATTTAATCCTCCTGGTGGAGGGAAGGACGTTCTCATTCAGGATTTGACGGTACATGGCTCCGCCCATCCACACAGAGAAGCAGCCCTGTGCAGAAAAACCCCCCCAAACCATAATGCTTCCACCTCCGTGCCTGACAGTGGGGACGGCGTTCTTGGGGTCACAGGCAGCATTTCTCCTCCTCCAAACACGACGGCTTGAGGTGAAGAGCTCCGTGTTGGTCTCCTCTGACCACAGCTCCTCCTCCCAGTCTCTCTCTAAATCCTTCACACTTCAGGCGGGTCTGCACATGTGTCTTCTAGAGCGGGGGGACTTTGTGAGCTCTGCTAGATGTTCCATGGAAAGCATCACCAGTGAGATCATCAACTAACTCCTGATTTCTCTGTTCTCACGATCACAGAAACCCCACCAGGTCAGATCTGGTTTGGAGCTCCAGACCTACAGGTGGGTTGATGGTGATGTTGCACCAACAGTTGTCATGGTAACCTCCTGCTTCTTGCTGAGGCTTTTTGTAGTCCAGTCTGGTGTGGTGCAGGTCTACAATCTTCTCCCTTAAATCCACTGAAAGCTCTTTAGTCTGATGGACTGATTCTGTGGACAGGTGTCTTTTCTACAGGTGACCAGTTCAAACAGGGGACAGACAGGTTGATAAGGAGAGTCTAACTGGTCGGTGTGAGCCAGAACTCTGAATGGCTACTAGGGGATCAAATACTTACTTCCCTTAATGAAATGCTGATGTACAATAATACTTTAAAGTGGATTATGACTGTACGGAGCTACAACATCCCCTCCTACCCACGGGTGGATTTCCCACTGGCTGCAGCCGTTTACCTGACAACACTTGGGTGAAGTAAGTGAACCCGTCAGTCCTTCCTCTGACAGCTGCAGGCAGGACGACGGCGAAGGAATCCCTTTCTCTCAACGGGGGGTGTTGGGTGCAGGTTGACGGGCTTCATGCTCCATCAGAGACAATCTGTAGGCGGGTCAGTCTGCTGCCCCCCCCCCCAACCCCCCCGACCCCTGGCTTAAAGAATAAACAGGAGACTGCGAGCTGAGGCAACTGCGTTTAATTCTCACTGCCAGTTTAACTTAAAGAAAACCTATAGAAAAAGATTCTTGCCGACTCAGAAGCCTTCGCTGACGAAGAAGGGAGTTTCAGAGGAGGAGTTGACCTGCGTTGCACCTGCACGTGTTTGTGCTCTCGGGTGTCACGGCCCCGCTTTCAGGGGTCAATGCTCAGCACTTTGCTGAAGGACAATCAATGCAGGGATATCGAGGCGAAACCATCCCCGTATGGGTAAGACGCCCGCCGTTTAGCTTCATTCAAAATGTCAGAGGCTTTAACGCCACGAGCGCAGAGAGGCGGGGAGACGTCTGCTGCCACGGCGGCCGGAGAGAACCGCTCTGCGCAGACACGTCTGCGCAGAATGCTTGGAGAGGTCAAAATACAGTTTTATTTGGAAATTAAAAAAAAACACAGTCACTGGAATCACCAACAAGTGCACAGCGGAGGGGGCGGGGCTTGTTGATCAGATGTGGAAACGCACTGAGACCGATGAAGACCGGACGGACGGGGTGGGCGGCGCCGTGGCAGTGCTGCGGGTGGGGTCCCCTCCCTGGGGGGGGGACGGAGCGGATTGCGCTGAGGCGTCGTGAGGATCTGAGGGCGGCTGGAAGGAGGCGTCGGGGTGGAGGAGGCGTCTGCGGGGAGGATCACTTGTTTGGAGGCTTGTAGGGTTCCAGAAGTTGCTTGGAGAAGGTGTTCACTTTGTCAGCTCCTCGGACTTCGTGGGGCAGAAGAGGCAACTTGACTATGTGGAAATCCTCATAAAGGTCCTCCATCTGTGAGAAAGAAAAAAAAATGAGCGCGCGCGGATCTGACGTCACGCCGTTTCACGCCAGAAGACGCTCCTACCTGATCCAAGTACTTGGACTGGATTTTATGGCGGGCTTCACACATTTTGCAGGGCTTCTCGGCGTCGGGGAACACCAGCTGGTTCACGATGATGTTGTGCGTGTCGATGCGACACTTGGCCAGCTCCTGGATGAGCCGCTCCGTCTCGTAGAGGGAGAGGAACTCGGCGATGCACACGCAGATGAAGGTGGTCTGCTCCTGATGAGACCAGGGAGACATTCAGCAGAACCAAACCCCAACGACAGAACACCAGAGTCCAGTTCTGTCGTTGGGGTTTGAATCTGACGACCAATCGGTCGTCAGATTCAAACCCCAATGACAGAACTGGATTCTGGTCACAGCTGTTAGAAAATTTGGTTCTGGTGACTGGGAAGATGGTCGTCAGAACCAAACCCCAACGACAGAACTCCAGAGTCCAGTTCTATCTGGTCGTCAGAACCAAACCCCAACGACAGAACTCCAGAGTCCAGTTCTATCTGGTCGTCAGAACCAAACCCCAATGACAGAACACCAGAGTCCAGTTCTGTCTGGTCGTCAGAACCAAACCCCAACGACAGAACACCAGAGTCCAGTTCTGTCATTGGGGTTTGAATCTGACGACCAAGCGGTCGTCAGATTCAAACCCCAATGACAGAACTGGATTCTGGTCACAGCTGTTAGAAAATTTGGTTCTGGTGACTGGGAAGATGGTCGTCAGAACCAAACCCCAACGACAGAACACCAGAGTCCAGTTCTGTCTGGTCGTCAGAACCAAACCCCAACGACAGAACACCAGAGTCCAGTTCTGTCATTGACAGAACTGGATTCTGGTCACAGCTGTTAGAAAATTTGGTTCTGGTGACCGGGAAGATGGTCGTCAGAACCAAACCCCAACGACAGAACACCAGAGTCCAGTTCTGTCTGGTCGTCAGAACCAAACCCCAACGACAGAACACCAGAGTCCAGTTCTGTCTGGTCGTCAGAACCAAACCCCAACGACAGAACACCAGAGTCCAGTTCTGTCTGGTCGTCAGAACCAAACCCCAACGACAGAACACCAGAGTCGAGTTCTGTCGTCGGAGCTCCACTCTGCTGGTTCAAGACGTTCAAGTGCTTTCAAAAACATTATTATTTATTTTTTTTGCTTTCAAAAAATACTTTTATGTTTGCCTCCAAGCACAATATGAGACAGAGACACCTGATTGGTCAGAATCTGGACCAACCAGCAGCTGCGTTGTCTCGCTAAACTGAAACTTGTGAGTGGAAAATCAAAGACAGGAAAAAAGCGAGATGAGACACAACGCATCTAAAACATTTGTTGTGTAAATGCAAAAATATTTTTAGAAAGCAAAAAAAAAAAAAAATTTGCAACTTAGAAAGTTTTGTGGTGACATAAATATCACTCCATAGATTCCTGCTGTGGTAAATATAGTTTTCTGTTTTTTTGTTTTTTTTTACGTGCATTACTCTTTAAAAGAAAAAAGCTAATGGGGGGTCTTCATTAAAAGACTAAATAAGGGAGTGATGACGGCAAGCTGAAGCCCAGCTGACTTCCTCAGAAACGCACGGGGGGGGGGGGGTCTCCAGGATTTCCCCTTCCACACCCCCATAGGGGGATTTGCTTGGAGTGAGCTCTCCGACATTTTCGGACGCTGAGCACTTTGACGGGAAAAGTAAAACCCGCCGCCGCCAGTTCCTTCAAGGATCCACGGAGGAGGCGCCATACCCACGGCGTTAGGCGTGCTGTGTGATCTCCACGCAGGATGGTTCGCCGCGCCAGAGACCTCGGAGTTAACGCTGCTGAGATCGAACCTCTTTTTTTCTTTTTACTGGCACGCCGAAGCACAGCGATCGCTTTAGGGGATGGTGGTTGTTGGTTTTTGCACTCTCCTCTTTTTTTTGGATAACTTTTGAAGTTTCTGAAGTGGAAATGAACTAACATTAGACTAAAACGATTGCCTTTGAACTGACCTATTCTATGATCATTATGTTTGGGGGGGGGGGGTTAATGTATGGAAATGATGCACGGGTTATGTCTACAATTGTGTTCATCTGAGAATTGTTTCCCCACATTAAGAACTTCATTCTTTAATAACTCGACTAGTGAAACTGGAAGGTGAAGTCCTGTTGAACGCCACTTACGGGGTCTTTGAACTGCTCGCTGACGGAGCGGATGACCGGCAGCGTTTCCTCCAGCTTGGACGCCAGCTGGTCTGCGTTCATGTCACCCAGACCCAGCATGTTGCACATCTGGAAGAGGGAATCAAAAAAGGTGGACAGCTTCAGCTGGAGAACGTCCTCCAGAAGAACCCAACGCAGCAGTGCCGCCGCCGCCGCCGCCACCTCACCTGAGAAATGAAGGGGCTGATCTGGTTCTTGATCTGCATGAGGCGGCCCAGACCTCGCTCCACGATGGTGGGGAAGTTGAGCAGGCGCAGCGTGTGGCCGGTGGGGGCGGTGTCGAAGACCACCACCGAGAAGTTCATTCCTTTCACTAACCTTACGTTCAGGTAGACAAGCACGCTCAGTTAGTCCTCACGGGGACGAGCAGCGAGCGCTGACGGCGGTCCCTCCGCTCCGCTTACCTCATGACCTCCGCGTAGCTCATGGCCTCGTCGATCCCGGGAAACGCACTCATGGCCTCCTGCATCATCTTCTTGCCCATGCTGAGCATGTTGTCCTCCTCGAAGAACTCGTCGGGCAGCTCCGCCACGCCCAGGCTGGGGTCAATCTCCTGCATCGGCGGGGAGGGGGGAAAAAAACCCAAAAACAAACAAAAAAAAACACAAGAGCTGCTTCAGTTCCCGCCTTCAGGCGAAGCTCGTGACAGAGCGCGTGGAAAGAAAAAAAAACCCTCGTGATCCTGGAGTCACGCTGGAGAAAATCCACAAACAGAGGAGCTAAACACAATCTCATGCTGCTATACAAAGCTGAATTTAACACAAAACACATAAGTTGAAGGGCCTGTACCATCTCCCACGACACACTAGTGTGCCGTGGGAGATGGTCAAGTGTGCCGTGGGAAATTGCCCTCACTAACTGATCTAAAAACATTTCTCATCTCCAGGATTTCAGCTCTGTGTTCATCCAAACAGGCCCTGATAAAACACTGAGTAGTTAGGAATATGAAAGATTGTTAAATACTTTTTTCTTTGCGTTTATTTTATTTTATTAAAGACATTTTGATAAGAATGATGGTACAGCGATTTAGCTGCAGCTTCGACTGTATTTTGGAAAAGTCCCGCCCCTTTAACTGTCTCCACCAATCATTCTTGGGAGGCTTAATCACATGTCATCAGTCTGACCAATCAGAAGTGGTTAAAGTCTTCACTTCCTTGTCCCGATGTAGCTCGTAAAGTCTCTCAGTTCTAACAGAAATACCAGCTAAAGCTCGTCTTTAGCGGTGTAGCTTTCCACAGAATCCGGTATCAGACCGTGGAACAAGAGAACAAAACCATGAAGCTCTGAAAAGCGATCTCCGGCCGTTTTATGCACTACATCTCCCATGATGCATTGGGGTAAAGCGACCGCACACAAGGAGATCTGTTGTGAAACGTCTTATAACCAACGAACACACCTCAAACTGTTTTTAAATCTTCTAACTTAACTTTTATTGCATCTTTTAGAAAAAAAAAACAGCTGCAGCTTCCAGCTTTTTCTGCCACAATTATCTCAAAAATGCACGTGAGATTGTGGAAGGGCTGTAGATCAATACAGACTATGAGTTTCTCCCTTTTTTTTTTTTTTTGGGATGCTGGTGTGCCGCGGGATTTTTTTTAAGGTTAAAGTGTGCCGTGGCTCAAAAAAGGTTGAAAAACACTGATCTATATCTATATATGATCATATATAATAATAACAATGTGTCCGTTATTCATTCGTACTTGGTGATGGTGGCTACTAATGGTGGCTACATTAGTAGCCACCATCACCTGGGGCAGACGGACAGGGGTGTGGGATCGGCGGCGTGTCTGCGTTTATTCTACGAAGCCAAACAACATCCGAACTTTTGCAAAGAACGATGTGCACAGAAAAGGAAAGCGTTTAGCCGATTACGGAGAAAGTGGGCGTGCGAGTGTTAGCCTGGGGGCGGGGCAGCTGGACCACCTGGAAAGAGGCGGTACCTCACTTTGTGTCATGGATTGGGAGGGGCTGGAGCTCAGAGAGCAGGTTTTTAGAGGAATATACACGAATGGATAAAAATACGACTTTGAGGAATGAACATTATAAAACACTTAAAAAGTTTTTAAAAAGTTGATTTGGTGTAGGTCCTTTAAGGAAAGAACTGGTAGCAGATGCCGTATTTTGTTTCCTAAAGGAATTAATACACAGCACTGAAAAGTCAGAACTGAACCACCGGCTTGGACACGACCTGCATGGGACTCACCATGGCGAACAGGTTGTCGTAACCTTTGACCTTTGTGGGCACCTTGGAGAACTTCTGGTCAAAGGCGTCGGAGATGTTGTGGGCCGGGTCGGTGGAGATGATCAGGACGCTCTCCCTGACCGCAGCCAGCTGCACGGCCAAGCTGCAGCTGCAAGACGCAGGAGTCACGGGGTGAGCTACTGCGCATGTCAGAAGCTCATGCATGTCACGTGAGACAACAACAAAAAATGTAGCTAATGATTACATTTAGTGAGGACATTTAAAAAAAAAAAAAAAGGTGTATTGAATGTTTTTAGCTAGGTTTCTATTAAAGCTCCAAACAGACATCATTGCACTCAGAAACCAGCCGGAAACACCTGCTTCTGTTATCCCGCTGTCGGATCGGAATCTTGTCACCTGTGCTGTGAGATTAGCGGCTAACGCTAGCTGCTTCCTCGTGCCTCTTCAGGTAGATAGGCGCCACTTGGCGGCTTTCTTTTATTTAAATGTACAAACTTGTTCGAGGGGTTTCTACCAGAACCGGGTTTGGAAGCAGCTGAGAACCTCGTCAATCTTCATGTGTCCCCCGCGTTAGTTAGCTGCTGATGACGCTGCGAAGCAGCAGCCCCTCAATTCCCGGCTAAACTGATGCCAAAACCCGGGCACGTAACACGTAACCGCTCGTAAATCAAAAGAAGAAACGAGGAAGCTGCAGCGATGGACAAAACGACAGTTCGGATGTTGCTGCCGACGGGGGACACAGACAGACCACGAACTTCCCCGTGAGCCGGAGCTAGCCGTGCTAGCTAACGAGCTGTGACGGAGCGACAGCGGGGTCTCCTTCGGCTCACCTGCACGTCGTTTTACCGACACCACCTTTCCCGCCCACGAAAATCCATTTCAAAGACTTCTGCTCGATGATGTTCTTCAGGGTTGGCTCCAGCGGCTCCACATCAGGCGCATCTTCGAACTCGTCCTCCATCGAAGCTGCCATCTCGACTGTGTACGTCGACGTCAGCTGCTGCTGCGTTCAAGGATCCTCGGATTTTCCCCCTTCTGTTATTTTTCTCACTATTAGTAGATTTTAACTTTGTTTTAAATACAAGATAAAAATCTTGGTTGTGTGTCACAAAGAACAACCGCAAGGTCGCACTCCAACTATCTATTGATCTATTTTTAAAGTGTTAACAATGTTTTTATATAATTAGAATGACAATGCCGTTTTTAGGCAAACTAAATAATCTTTCTGTAGGGCAGCAGCCCCTACATCCTGCAGCCCCTTCCCATCATCGATAACTGAGAGCTCTCTGTTTACATGCTCTCCCGCTAGCTTAGAGCAACGGATATGTTTCCAATGAAACAAGAGAGAAGCCTACATGCGCTAACCTCTTCCAAGTGATCAAACTGGAGGCTTTTTGTCAAGCGTTCGGCTGCAGAAGTCCTACCAACTGCCTTTAGATTTGTCCCAAAAGCAAAAATACAAAAGTGACTACTGTGAGACTGAATAATAAAAGCTGCTGCTCAAAAAATACAATACAATGCATACTGAAATGTGGAAGACATTGACAACTGAAGCTTAAAGGAAGAAAAATAGCGCACAACACTTTTTCTGTGCTTCACTATCAGGCACGTCATCCGTTTTCAGCGTTTCTAGACCTAGATCCAGCTCTGTCTACTGCCGCGAGAAGTAAGTAGAACCTTTCACAGACAGCAGTCACAAAGTGCTTTACAAAAGAAAAAAAAAGAACATCAAATGCAACAGAGTTAAAAAGACATAACATAATAAAATACAGTCAGCCAGCTAGCAGCCCATTCAATGGGACTGGAAAGCTTAATTATAAAGAAGCGTTTTAAGTTGGCTTTGAAAAACGTCAATAGAGTCCAAAGGGAGATGGGAGTTTGTTCCACAGTCTGGGAGTCATGCTTTAAAAGAACAGCCTCCTCCAGTTTTAAATCGTGTACGAGGGACCATCGGGAGATTTTTCTCTGAGGATCCCAGCCTTCGGGTGTAAGGCTGGAGAAGGTTTGAGATACACGAAAGAGTTTGTCCACGTAGGGCTCTGAAGGTCAGGACCAGGATTTAAAATGTATTCTAAAAGCGACTTGGCAGCCAATGAAGAGACTTCAAAATGGGGTCAGGCGTGTTCTTTTGTTTGTGTGAGCCAAAAAGCTTGCTAGCAGAGTTCTGGACCAGCTGCAAACGGTTCCGTTCTTTCTTGTTTTGACAAGTGAAAAGGCTGTAACAGTAGCCTGGATTATCATCTCTAGTTCATGGTTAGAAATCACAGTTTTGAGTTTAGAGATGTTGTGCAGCTGGAAAAAAAAACAATTCTTTAGGAGCTACAGTGAGGTCAATAAGTATTTGATCACCCTTGTCACAGTAATATACAAATAAATTGTTTAAAATATCGTACAACGTGATTTCTGAATGTTTCTTCCGATTCTGTCTGTCACTGTGGAAATGCACCTATGATGAAAATTTTAGACCCCTCCATGTTTTCTAAGTGAGAGAATTTGCTAAATCACAGGGTGATCAAATACTTATTGACCTCACTGCATTTAGCTTTATTCAAGAGACATTGCTTCATCGAACACAACTCCTAAGTTTTTCAGGCTAGGTTTCGCGAGCTACTAGTTGACGTTTAATGGCAGGGATGGGCCCATCCGGAGCAATAATCGTCTTTTTTTTTTTTCTTTCTTTTTGTCTGAGTTTAGCTGAAGGCAGGAGTCGCTTAGCCACCGTTTTATTTGAGAAAGGCAGTTGATTAAGGAGCTCAGTTTTTGGGTCTTAGTAATTAGGAACCGTTGGATGTCATCAGCAAAGAGACGGTAAAAAACATCACTGAACTGGTGTATTCACTTGCCTAGAGGGAGCATATACAGCAGGAACAAGTGCGGCCCCAGGACTGAGCCCTGAGGTACCTTTCAAGTCCGCTTTACAAGCTCAGGGGCCTCATTTCGAAACGTTGCGTACGCACAAAAGAAGGCGTACGCCACTCTCTACGCAATAGTTGAGATTTATAAAAAGCAAACTTGAGGGGAAAATGTGCGGTCCTTCATCAAGCTCTGACCCAGGCGTACGCACAAAAACGGGTGAAATGAGAAACGGCGACACCGTCAGCAGATGGAAGAAACATGTGAAAGTGAGAATGACAATACTGCCTCATGAATAACATGAAGACTTCACAAAGCAAGTCTCACAATAACAGCTACATGAACACCCGTTTGATCGATCAGCAGTGAAACAAACAAAAAAAAAAAAAATCAAACGAAAATTACAACAGAAATTCAAATGAACACATATTTGCAAAAAGAAAAGTGAAATATGTTCTGCAATATTGGCATGTTATGCAGTTCATCCTCATAAATAATATAGTTAACAGAACGAAATAATGTACAAAACTGATATTCTCCTCAATGTGTCCGTCTGGAGGAGCAGATATAGTCAAAGTCAAAGTCAGCTTTATTGTCAAATATGCTGCATCCGTAAGACATACAGCACAGATGAAATTGCTTTCCTCTCACCCCACAGTGCAAGCAGCATATAAAATAATAAATAAACGACTTAAAAATACATTCTTTTAAAAACAATAAAGCTGATAGAACCGCTGTGTGTGCACACGCCGCCAGATGCATGCGAATCAGACAGACAGACAGACAGACAGACAGACAGACAGACAGACAGACAGACAGACAGACAGACAGACAGACAGACAGACAGACAGACAGACAGACAGACAGACAGATGTATTAATTGTCCACTGGGGAAAGTTGTTTTCATAGTAAAACATTTCTTCATAAGCTACAGAATTATGGTATTCATGCATATGCCTTTAGTTTGGTGATAAAACAATGATGGTACCATTGCAAGAATGCCAATCCACGTGGATATTCACTTACTCGTCAGATGAGAAAAAACCCATACAGCTTGAACAATGGGACTCCAGAAGAGTGGCCATGGCATTGGGATGAACGCATTAAGATGACTTCACAACAGTATCAGAAACGCCCTGAGGGGGAGGTCTCAACCAGATCTGCGCACGTTGTTATCACAATAAAGTGGTCAACAGTATCAAAACGCTGAGGAGAGGTCTAACAGAACTAGCACTGTCCCGTCAGCAGACATAATATCACTAGATACTTTCAGCAGCACCGTTTCTGTGGAGTGGAGTTCATTAATGTTATGGCTCTCTAGAAAAGATGTGCGCTGTTCAGATACCACTTTTTTCCACGAGTTTAGCCAAAAACAGGAGCTTGGATACTGGTCTAAAGTTCTTTTTAAGTTTTATTTCTACAACAGCACGTTTGAAAAAAAAAACCACACTTGATACCAGAGACAGATGATGTCATGTTAAGAACTAAAAGGAGCTGCATTTCCAGAAGAAAATGCAGGATTGAATGCTATGTTGCTGAATAAAAATCAAACTTAAAAGGGAAACAATTGGCAAAAAAAAATAAAGAAAGACATGATCAAAGTGAAAACAGCGCAATAACAAAATAGACATGTTTGTGAAAAATGCCAGAGCCAGGTATCGAACCAGCGAGCTTCTGCACCAAAGATTAACCAAAATTAAATCCTGGAAATCCTGGAATATCTGGAAAAGTTCAAGGATTTAAAGGAGCAAAAATCACAGCTGGAAAAAGCTGAAAGAGCTGAACATTTGAATAGTTGAACGGTTGAAATAGATGAAACATCGTAGGAGGAGTTAAGTGGCAAAAAAATGGAGGAAGATCCGATAATAAAGAAAGAGAAACAGAAGAACAATGGTTGAAGGTTTTATAGCATTCAATCCATTATCATTGCAGCGTCCTCCAGTGACACAGGTTTGAAACCCAGCAGCGAGGAGCCGCTCAGCTACTCACCATCAGCAGGAACAAAAGAGCATTGAGGATTGAGGAATGCATCCCTGTTTATTCTCCTTTATAGGAAATCAGCATTTTGGGTCAAAGGCACCTGATGGTCAATGATATTCTCTGCAACTGTAAACAGTTTTTGTTCACAATATAATACTAATAATAAATCATAAATACAGTAACAGAAGGTTATGTACAAACAATATAATGTAATAGAAATACAGCATTTACTGTGAGATTACTTCTGACAAGATTGAGACTTTTATGAAGTTCTTATGAAGCGCTGTGCTCGTTCTGCGTTCAGAGTGAAAACAGCTGGTCATGTGACGCGCCCTGTTGCCGGGCGCCGCTCGGTGGCGGTCTTGCTGTGGAGGCCGGCGCGCTGCAGACTGGCTGGCCGCTGCGCTCCACCGCCTTCACCCGGTCCTCCAGAAACCTATCGAACTCTGCGAAGGACAGGTGTTGCGCATGAAGGAAGATTCGAGCACCAAAAACAATGAAATGGCGTGCTGGCGGCTAAACGCACCTTCACTGGACACTCCCTCACTGATCGAGGGCTGATCCTCCAGCTTGGAAAACAAAACAGACGATTGTGTTAAGCGGTCACGCGCACGTCGGTGCACGTGGTCTGTACCGTCCTTACCATGTCGCCCACCAACCACGTGTCGATGTCATTCTGTAGGCCGTTGTTTGCTGATGGCGCCTGCGAGGAGGCAGAGGAGAAGAGATGTTTCAGAGAAGCATGAAAGAGAAAAGACCCTTTTGACAAAAATGGTGACATCTCCCCCTCTTTGTAATGTTACTTCCGGTATCTACTGCATAATTTATAAATGTCCTACCTAAATGTGTTAGTTTTCCTCTCCTAAGATGGTTCACGTATCAAAATACAAACTAAAGTAATCCTGCCTGCAGAAAAATACTGCACAGCTGCTTCCCCAAATTCACACGGGCGGCATTAAACAAGTCGGGGATCATTTTCTGCTTTCTTGCTTTCTGTCAGACAACTCTTGCAGTAAGAAATATTTATTTCCACATGCTTAAATTCACATTCTTTAGGTTGGCATAAGGCTCCGTTCAATTCCATGAGATAATTTTCCATAAAACTTTTGGGTAACAGACCCCCCTTCCACGGGTGGAAGCCGGGGAGGAGGGAGGGGCGACGAAGGTAGCTCTGAAGGTAAGAAAGAGAATGAACAACTGCACACCTGGACTTAAACAGGACGCTCAGCAGGTGAGTTAATTAACTGAACCGCCCTAGGGGAGTAACCTGTAAAACACTGCCGGGTGTCGCTCATAAAAAAGGTTAAAGTCAGACAAAGGTTACAAGTAGGGATGGGAATAGAAGCCCCATGAAGCCTCATTGGGGTTCTTGTAATTGTGCCGGAAAAATGAAACACCCATTCAGGGCTTCGAAACCACACTGAATAGCGGCATCTGGTGGCGGACTGGATGTATATCGACATATGTTTCAACTAAGCTCCATTGTAACACTTCAATGTGGAAATGATGATGATGATGAAAAAAACGTAAAACAAAACAACGTTGTTAATGATTATTAAAAAGAACAACGTAAAACAACACATGTAGGAAACATCACATGAAGAAGAAAAAAACGCAAAGCAAAAAAAAATTTTGTAAATAGCTGGCCTTGAACCCAGGACCTCTGGATGTGACTCCTGTCAATCATTCCACTGAGCTATCACTACAGATAACAAACTGCATTGCCATTATAAATTCATTGAAGTTTTTTTTACAATTTTCTATTAGGAGAAATCGAGTAGAAACGATCCTGAGCCACAGTAGTTTTTTTCCCAGGAGTCACGGTAAAGTGCAATGAACTGTCGCTGATTCTGATACAGGGGAAACAATAGAACTGACCGGGAAACGTTCGGGATTCATTTCGTGTTTCTAGAGAATAGCGCGCCCAACTGTTCGAAACGCAAGTGACATCTGAACCGTGGTTCGACCAAACGAAGCATTTGGCGCGTCATACGTCATCAACCACATGATCTGCACGAGTTGACACACGCCCCGAAACACTGTTTCATGAAAGTGAACCGCGCGCCGAAGCGCCGTGTCAAACGGGCCACCCCTAGTTACCACTACTTCATTAAATTCACTGGTTTGATTATGAAGGTATTATTCTCCTAAATGATGCTAACACTAGCAATAGCTCTGAGTATGAGATGTAAACATGCACCACATCTTTTCTGCCCAGTTAAAAGTTGCTTACATTTCTGTGTTCGCAAAATGGTTGTAAAAAGAGCAGAAGTAAGACCATTTCAGTGCGTGTTACAATAAAGTCAAACTAATTACTGCTGCACTGCTTCCTACTGTGACCAAGTAAACCGCCGTTCGCTCAGCCGTGGTTCTACGGTTGCTCTCCTTTGCTTTCGCTCATAACCGTGTCTGATCTGCAGGGAATAAAAGAAATTGAATTAACTGGAAACCAAAAGTAGGACAGCAGCAATTTGCACCAGAGCTTTTTTTGTGGCTGCACGGATCCAGAGGAAGGGTTCGGATTACGGTTAGAGTTTAATACAGCAAATGGTTCTGGAGTGCGGCTGTGTCTGCAGCTCACTGCTCCTCCAGGGGATGGCTTGAATGCAGAGAGATATGTCAATATTTGCTGAACTCTTTTTCCTTGGAATCACTTATTTTGGCAGCTGAAAATACCTGGCACAGCAAAACAAAAACATCCGCAGTGCCAAACCATTCCTGTGTACTTTACCATTATCCCCTAAAATATCCTGTAAAACAACAACTACATTTAGCCTTGGAAGTAATTAACATAGGAGCGGGCAATGCAGCCACCTGCATCAAATGATTTCCATTCGTTTCTTTGTGCTTGGTCTTATTTTAAGTGCGGATAAAATCCGCCAAAATAGAAGCTGTTAGAGTAAAATCTGCTCAAATGAACGGCCAATATTTTCAATAGCATTAATTTTAATTTTAATTTGTCTGACTTTTGGGACATAAATATTGTAAATTGGTTCGGTTAGCTTTTATTATTTACTGTGCATTCAGTTCTCCGCTTTGCCTGTCTAGACTGCTAAACCAGAAGTAACTTTACACACTGGCAGCCGTTTTGCCTGATGTCACTGTGGAAAGGGGTCTGCTGAATGTGGATCCAAACTGCAGCATACGCACCCCCGCTGTGACCTGCAGCCTGGAGTCCAGAGCCTCTGCCAGCCCCTCCACGGCCCCGGGGTCCTCATACTTGACACTGGACACAAACACATTTAGGAAAGGAGGGGGATTTTTTAAGCTAAACCCAAACTTCGGTCTTCGATCTTTGCATTTGTGTTACTTTGACTTTACATTTTGTTGACAGTTTGTCACATAATCCGACTTCAAACCGGCATTTGTGCCTCTGCTTTTGTTCCGTTTTTAGGAAAATGCCATTTTAAATGTTTGAAAATGTTGCAGTCAACAGCAGCCTTATTGGAGGGAGTCATTCCGTGTACCTGTAAGCCTTCTGTCAGCATCACTCACCTTTTCCTCTGCTCGGCCAAAGAGCTGCCCCTGGTTTGGGCAAACATGTCAAACTCCTCCTCTTCCTCTGTCAAGCACAGTTTCAGACGTCAGAAGACAGCCGGCTGCTGTTGTTTTAAAGGCAGCGCATTCACAGCCCCTGAGGTCACCCCGAGGCTCTGTGGTTTGTGAACGGTGGACTCACGGTGACAGGCCGCCGGCTGGAGGCCGCTCTGGGGGCCGACTGCTGGTTGGCTGCTTGTCGGGATGACAGCCGGCTGTTGGTCGGCTGAAGGCTTGCCTTCGAGGAGACTCGGACTCTCAGCGGAGCTCTGCAAACAGAGGAGAACGTCAACCCACTCACTAACTCAACGCTTTCAAAAGAAATCATCAATTTCCTACCAGGCAAGTTCTAAAAACAGGATCATGCTTGTACCTGATGTGAATTGGTGGCTTGCGCTTTGTTCAGCCTGTCAAACCTGAAACATCAACGCAGGACAACGTCAAGCTCCAGCTTTTTGGCGTGAATCCTGCAGAAACGCCAGCGCGCACCTCTCATAGCGGATGAAGGCGTTGTTCAGGTCATCGTTGATCATCAGCAGCTCTTCGATGAAGCCTTCGTCCAGCAGCTGTGGGATGAGCTCCACCACACGCGTCTGCATCTTCTTACACACCGAGAAGAGCTGCTGCTTGAACACAGGAGGAGCTCTTTACTTTCCCGCCAACAAACCCGTCAGCAGAAATGAAAACAGTTTGCCCTAAATCCTTCTTTTAACCACCAATAGTTCCTAAGAGAGGTGAAAAATATCAACTCAGTAAAGTTTCATTGCATTAGACTGGCATCAGCCTCCATTTGTAGCAGATCCTGACTCGTGTAGCTTTCTTCCTCCAAACAGGTTTTCTGAGATAACACTGATGGGTTTGTGTGTGTTTGTCCTGCACTCAGAAAGATCTGGTCTGGAGATACGGTTATGTGTGCAGAAAGATTCCCCTGCCGACCGCTGAACCTCTCCCAAACGCACAGTGCATGCACGCACGCACCTGTAGAAGCTGGATGTCGTCGGGCTTGCTGTGGCCTGGTGCTAGCTCATTCAGCAGCGCGGACATCACAGTGAGGTTTGCTTTCACCATCTCCAGGTCGCTCCGCAGCTTCTGCTCCTGCAGTTTCAACAGAGGAATATAAAAATAGAAATGTCCACAAAGAAAGATCACAGCTGCAGCTTCTCTGTTAGAGAGTGGCAGCAGCACAGACCGATGTCTACATCAAAACGTCTACAACACAAGTGTCTAAACTGTTTGCAAAGAGGGCCAGACTTGGTGAGGGGAAAATGTTTGAAAGGGGAAAATGTTTGAAAATGTCATGGGTGCAACGTGAGTAGAGGTATTATTACCTATAAAGATGGCTTCTTCACATTAACCGAAATTATACAACAATCATAATCACAAGAAAAACAAGATAAACAAATTCCGTAAAATTAAATTAACTAGGATCCTCTACAGTGCAACCTTTACGTTTTAACAACCACTTTCTAGTCTCTAATGTATTTTACAACACAAGCCCATCTTTGGGTAAATTCGTCCATTTTCAGCTGTAAACTTGTTGTCATTCCCTCCATTAAATATACTTGTTCATTCTTCAAACTATTTCGATAACTTTAAATGCAAATTGAATTTTTGTTTGCAATGGCATACTTTTCATCCAGCTATTAATGTCCATAATACATTTACCAAGAGCCTGTGCAGGGCCTCTGTCTTCTGGTGTCAATGTAACATATACATGTGTGTCATCTGCATAGCTATGGTAACTAATGTTGTTTTTAGGCCTGGGCGATAAATCGATTAAATGAATTAATTTGAATTTTTTGTTACGGGCCATTTAAAAAATAACTAAATCGAGTTTTTATGTAACGGCGCATTTTTGGCTCCCCAGAGCTTCCGTAGCGCTAGTTTCTCACGGCGGTATGACGCGCGACAAACAACACACGACACAGCACGCGGCAGCATGGCTACCGGTGAGAGTGGGAAGTTTGTTCCCAAGAAAGGAATAAAATCCTCTGTTGTTTGGAACTGGTGTGGGTTTACTGTCACAGACGTGGAGGAAGAGATACCCCCCCCCCACGCTGCCTAAAGCCCATCGAAGTCAAAGGCTCTCACGCGCTCAGTCCTCTTACACATGCAGTTAGTTGTTGTTGTTATTTGTTAATAAAGAATACTGCATTGTAATTATTACTTGTACCGGTATACAGTAAACCCTTGTTTTTCGCGGGGGTTACGTTCCAAAAAGAACCCGTGATAGGCAAAATCCGTGAAGTAGAAACCTCTCTTTTTTTTTTCCAATTATTATACAATTAAATACTCTATTATACATTGAAAAGAAAGAACAAACTATTTTACAGGCTCAAGCATTTGTTTCGCAAATAAAAGTACTTTAGAAACGTTTTTTTCAACAAATAACTCATGTACTGTATTGTCACGTAATAATTTTAATCATCAATGTGAACAGAAGGCTTCAAATCGCGGGGATTAGCCCCGCCCACCGCGACCCGAGTAATTGGATTTAAAGAGAGAAAATTTGAAATGATTATGAAAAAGATACAAAGTACAGTGGGACAAACAGTGACTCAGGTGTGTTTCACTGCTCTTCAGACTGACGCTGCATCCTGACTCCTCTGCAGTGGTTTCTTCTTTAAAGCCGCGGTGCAGCCGTGTTTGTTCAGGAGAAGAACACAGTGATAGGCAGTTGTTGTCGCTCTTTTTTCTATGGGTTTAAGAGAAACTCGAAATTGCAAGAGAATTTGAACGTACATAATGTAAATTTGGCTAGCTGTTTTACGTACGTGTACATATTAAACTGCAACATTATTGACACACAGGTAGAGAAGAAGCGGAGTGGATTTTTTAGCCAATCAGAATGCAGAACACAATGCACGACGCAAATCCGTGAAGTAGCGAAACCGTGAAAAGTAAACCGCGTTATAGCGAGGGATCACTGTATTCATTTGCGACGAGGCCGCCGTAGGATTTTGTTTTCGGAGGAGGCGGCCGCAGGGGGGGAGGGGAGGGGCGTTTACCGCGACTCCTGCTGCTTCATCATCTTCTCCGTTGAGAAGACGGGGTTTATTCATGTATTTAAAACCTTAGAGCCCAGATATCAGCTGTATTGTTCATCCTTTAGAACAGGGGGGTCAAACTCATTTTTACTGATGGCCACATCAGCATAGTGTCTGTCCTCAAAGGGCCAGATGTAACTTCTACTTGTAACTAAATGTAATGAAAAACAAATGTAACTATTCCTTAATGTTAAAAAACTCATTACTTATCTATTATAACTTTTTAAAGTGACAATTACAGTTGCATAGAAAACATGTTTTCTTGTTACTCTACATAAATCCTTTTAAATTGTCTCTGCTTATTAAAACCCACATAACTCCATTAATGAAGGATCAGACTTAATAAAGAAAAATAACATAGAACTGCACTAGAAAGAACATGTATTATATGTAGGGTTGTGCCGATGGACGATATCATCGTCCATCGTGATGGGTGACTGACATCCCGATGGAGAGACCACCATCGTGATGCCACGCCCCCGCCACGTTGCGAGTGGACCCCATAAGCCGCGGTTACATGAACAAAATATCTTGATGGGATCAATGGTCGGATTAGAATCCAACCGTGTACATGGGCCCAGAAAAAATGTTTTCAGAATATAAAAACGCTCACTAAGGTCACACTTTCCGTCGGAATAAATCATTCGCACATGCGCAGTAGGATTTCAAAACCGGAAGGAAATAAATTCCGCCGAGCGGCTTTTTTTTTTCCAAACTTTATTGAATGTAACAATTCAATACAAAACTACGTTAAACAGCGCAGAGCGGCTATATTCATTGACATGTCAGCTCGGTAATATACGAGACGATCTTCTAAACGTGCTTTTAATAATGTTACGGTGATTATGAAACACCTGTTCGCTCATTATTTGAATTTTAATCCGTGTGGTCAGTGCTTTTTCTGAACGAAGCCAGGATTAGCAGTATGCTAACACAGGCTAACAACATTAGCTTTGGGTGGCGCTGCATGCTGGCTGCACGTTAAACATGTAAGAGTTACATCCACCTTTATTTAATCGGGACACGACTGGAAACACAAATCCACGTGATTGTTTGAATGTTTTCTAAGGACTGAGCGACATTTCTGCTTTGAAGCTCAAACCGCTGTGTCTGCTGACGAGCCGAGCTGTGGCTGTGCTCAGACACACTTTTAGACCCGGTTCTGAGTTCGGTAGCTCGTACCCCTAGAGCTGCGGGACGGATCGCAGTCTTAAATCTCCCACACATACCGCTCACGTAACCCCCCCTTCCCATCAAACACAAAGCTGTAAGTCCGGTCCACTTCGCTAGTTAAGTGCGGGAGCGGACTACTTCTTTTCTATTTTGTTTGTTACTTTTTTGTTGAAGTCACTTCCCTCAGTTTATACTGGATCATCGCGGATGAGTCATTAGTTGGGAAATAAAATGAAAAAAGCAAAATAACAAACAGCAGTTATATAAGAACGAAAAATGTAAAAAAAAAAAAAAAACCCCCCCCCCCCCCCCCCCCCCCCCCGACGATGTCATCGTCCATCCCGATGGTTGACAGCAAACATCGTCAACGGCCAATTTAGGGGACATCGCCCAACCCTAATTATATGTGTAACATTTTACAAAAAAAGTCTGCACACAGCCTGGCATCCAACTGATGGGTTGATGACAACAATTTGTCTGCAAACACACATGAGACCTGCAAACATTGAATAATGACAACAGGAGCTACACATAAATAATATGTAATCAATTAAAGAAACATTTTTAGAAATTAAAAACTTTTATGCTTTCGCAGGCCACATGAAATGACACGGCCGGCCGCATTTGGCCCCCGGGCCTTGAGTGTGACACGTGTGCTTTAGAAAATGATGCTACTCTCAGGTGAATGTTTGTCTCCTTTTAGTCTACACTACAAAGTGTGACTTAAAACAAAGCTGGGATTTTAAGTAAGGAAGTAACCTTTTTATTTTGGAAGAGTGAAAACAAGTGTAGAGTAACAAAATAGGACAAAAACAAGACAAAATTATATAAACACAAGTTCAAAAGGGAGTGAGAAGAAGAAAAAGCTTATATTAAACTTTGATTCCAAGAGTGTGTTCATTTATTTATGATTCATCCCAGAAATGGGGGTTACATTTGTGTTGCGTTTGATTAAATAAAAGCAACATTTGCTTTAAGTTATCTGCTTTTTGTACTTATTGCTTTCTTTAAGTAGGATGGGGGGGGGGGGAATCTGGGAAAAATCAGAAATCGAATGAAAAAAAATAAAATCAGAGATTTTATTTTTAGGCCATGTCGCCCAGCCCTAGTTGTTTTTATAACCTGGGCCAGTGGGAGCATGTAGTTGGTTGATAGAAGTGGGCCTAGGATGGAGCCTTGGGGAACTCCACATGTAAATTCTGTCAGCTCAGATGTCAAGTTACTAATTGAGATAAAATATTCCTTGTGTTTTAAGTAGGTTTTGAACCAGTTTAGTACTGGCCCAGTGAGACCCAACCAGTTTTGCAGATGTTTGATTAATCTACTGTGGTCGACTGAGTCAAACGCAACACTGAGATCCAATAAAACTAGCACAGACATAGTTCCACTGTCTGCATTCAAACACAGATCTAGACACTGATTAGTGCTGTGGTGGTGTCTGACGTCTGACTAGAAGACATCATAGCAGCTGTTTCTTATGAAGAATTCAATTAACTGATGGAAAAATTGCTTTTTCAGTAATCTAACTTAAAAATGGCAGGTTTTGCATCGGCCTGTAGCTGGTCATTTGTGTCTGGTCTAGATGGTCCCTTTTTAGGAGGGGTTTGATTACAGCTGCTGTCAGTGGGAAAACACCAAATTGGTTCTCACTGCAGATGATCACAAACATTATCAGTAGCACAACAGACTTGTCGGAGCACAGTAATTACAGGGCTGTTTTATGGTCTTGGTGTGTTTGCGTTCATTCAAAGACTGCTCTGAACGCAGGTGCAGACGCTTCCTCGTTTCGTTCACATGTTTGACTTTGCAGCATTTATTGTGGAGCCGTAGACACAGACAGGGGAGCTAATCTGCTGGGAGTTCCTGGAACAGTCATGTTAAAATAATAATACTATATAAGTCAGGCCGAGGCTCCACGGAATAAACAAACATGTGGCGGTACCTGTTGTGGAGACAGCGACACTGGTCCATCACTGGGCTGGACTGGAGGGGAGCTATTCTGGCTGTGGTAACCAGCCGGAGGCGTAGACTGTGACGGAGGCGTGGGGGCGGGGGCCACCTCACAGGGGCCGTTCTCAGGAATACTCTGCAAGATGTAAAAGAGACAGAGTCTACACAGGACCCCAAATGAGGATTTGCCCTCTACCCTGTGACCCGGCTCACCCTGTTTGGAGTGTGGATGGGAGACAGGGCATCCAGGTCCGTCATGGGGAACTCCAGACCCCGCCTTCTCAAGTCATCGTAGACGTACACCACCCCCGACAGGGAGGGGTTAGTGCGAAACGCATCAGCCCATGACTGCGGGTGAAAGAGGGGGCAGATGTGTCACTGCACTCAACAGCTTTCAGCCCAGAGTGAAAGAATTCAGAGCGATTGGGATGGTTTGGACTTCACTTAACCAGAGCCGGCTGCTGATACCAATACCCAGAGTTTGATACTACTCCCCGAATGACACCTTTTCTAAGCTAATTTGAGGAGAAATCTGTTTTTTAACGGGATTAAAGCCTCATGTCACAACTACCCTTAGGGTGGATGCAGGCTGTGTGCAGATAAACAACTGGTAAACCTGGACAGAGCACGCAGGTAGAATGAAGACCGTAGGCCGCTCGGTGAAACCGCACAGAGAAAATATTAGTGTACATTATTTCTACAGGTATGCTGCGAGCGACAGGTCGTAATAAAGAATTCTACAACATTTAAGGGGGAGTAAAGCCTTGTTTCCACTGAGTGGTCCGGTCCAGCAAGGCATTTTGAGTGTCTCCATTATAACATGGACCAATCAAACTGGACCAAATCGCTCCACTTTTGGGCCCCTGTTGGTTGTAGGTCCATAGAAAAATCTAACGGACCGGTTAGGGCGGAGCTACTTTTGAAATCCGTAGATTAGATGAATGTCGTTACGACAAACGATAAAAAAAAAAATTTTAAAGTAGGGAGCACGGTGTCCGAGTTGCTTTTAAAATCCAGGGCACTACATAGTCAATACTATACAGTTTTTTAGTAGTTAGGGGTTAGGGTGGGAATTCGGACACAGCCTTTGTTTTATTGAATCTTTATCTGTAAAATATCCACGGTCAGTTTTAAAGTGTCTTTTTAACACTACATTAGACGTAGCAAACTTTTCAGTTGACAAATAGATACTGTATTTTCCGGACTATAAGTCGCTGCGGAGTATAAGTCGCACCAGCCCAAAAATGCATTATAAAGTAGAAAAAAACACAGATAAGTCGCACTGGACTATAAGTCACATTTTGACGGGAAATTTATTTGACAAAATCTGAGACCAAGAACTAATAACTTTCACAACCTCATATGACGCAATCATAACACTTAACACTGAACATACCTCATACATCAAATTGACCCAGGAACATCATCTCTGTTCCTCACAAATGAACAGAACAGGAGGGTTAACTATGGATTTATTTCAATTTATTCCTAATATAAGTCGCTGCAGAGTATAAGTCGCACCCCTTGCCAAACTATGAAAAAAAAGGGCGACTTATAGTCCGGAAAATACGGTAATTTATATAAACCAGACGCTTAAACAATTTGAACCCTAACTGCAGCCTCGTACAGACCGGTCTCTGAAAACCGTCATGTCTGACCTTAGACTGGTCTGTGGCCTAAAAAGGGTTTGGGACCACTGCTCTAAAGCACAGCAGCTACTGTGAAAGCCTGAGCAAGAACAGATGACGGACTCTGGAAGGACCTCGACTGAGTCCAGTCTGCAGAAATCCCTGTCATCATGAGCCTGACACAGCTGTCAAGGATCTATATGCTGCTTCTTGCTCACTGAGCTTTTTATGCTAAAAAAAAAATCCCTCTGTGTGACGGTCTGTGACAGGTTCCCCGTGAACACGCATACCTGTATCAGGCTGAGAACACGGTCATGGAGGATTGTGGGGGGGTTGTATTTGGGCAAAATGGAACGGACCAGAACCCCCTCGACAAAGTCCTGGGTGGCCACCAGAACATGGAAGCGGTGGCCACAGTTCTTCACGCAGGTCTCAAGAACCTTTAAAAACAAAACAAAAAAAACCATGAGTATGTTCTGCTCAGGTATTTACGGAACCACCTGCAAACATATCACCATAAACCAGGAGGGGGGGGCAAACCTCATAAGAGAAAGACCTAACATAGTATCTAGATGAAAACATGCTTTCATTTTGATTGAAAACTGATATATAAATATTAGCTGACAGTGACGTGCGCTGAGGTTAATGGCTGGTGAGGCACTGACGTCATCAGTCATATTTACAAACATATGAACCATACTGAGTAACTTATTCACCATTTGATTGACAACAGTTAACGTGTTTTGTTTAAAATATCATTTCAACATGTTTTGTTCCATATACAGTGATCCCTTGCTATAACACGGTTTACTTTTCACGGTTTCGCTACTTCACGGATTTGCATCGTGCATTGTGTTCTGCATTCTGATTGGCTAAAAAATCACTCCGCTTCTTCTCTACCTGTGCGTCAATAACGTTGCAGTTTAATATGTGCACGTATGTAAAACAGCAAATTCTCTTGATGGTGGCATGTCAGTGTATATGGATCTTTTTGCAAAGCAGAAAAAAGAGCGACAACAACTGCCTATCACTGTGTTCTTCTCCCGAACAAACACACCTGCACCGCGGCTTCAGAAGTCAGGATGCAGCGGCTGCAACACCTGAGTCACTATTTGTCCCACTGTACTTTGTATTTTTTTCATAATAATTTTACATTTTCTCCCGTTTCATCTAATCACTCGGGTCGCGGTGGGCGGGGCTAATCTCCGCGATTTCAAGCCTTCTGCTCACATTGATTATTAAAATTATTATTTGACAGTACAGTACAGAAGTTATTTGTCTAACCTTTACCTCTTACCTTTACTTGTAAATAAAGTCCATACGCCGCTCCTTCTGAAGAAAATGACTAGCCGCTTGCTATCACTTCTTCTATTATTTTTAGCGTCATAATCTCAGGGCTCACCAGCGCCCCCTAACATGAGGCACGAGAACTGCTGGCCTCACCCAGCGGCTTTTTTGCCGGCGTTTAGCGCTCAGCACAAGAAACACGTCCCTCACATACAGTTATTTATAAAAACAAACACTGTACATCATATACATCTGCTAAATTATGTAAACTCAGCTCATATAGTACAAGTGATTGAACCGACATACAGAGAGACAGCAGTACCGTCTGACTGCATAGGTATTGCGCAATCCAAGGTGAGGCTCAGCGGGCTGGTGCCTCATCGCACGTCACTTCTTAGTATCTGAACGGCAAATGCGGAAATTCAGCGATTTTGAAAAGAAAAAACACCCAAAAATGGTACATTTAAATGGAAAATGACTGCAAAGCACAAATTGCTGATTAAATATAATAAATGAATTTACTTTTTCTCTTTTCTTCCCATAATGACAGGTGAGGCACAGCCTCACCTGCCTCCCCTGACTGCACGTCACTGTTAGCTGATGTATATTAAATCAGAACACTTTGGAGTTTTTATTACAAAACTGTTGGTTTTGTTCTCGTTTTACTGTCAATTGCATCAACAGGTTCTATGTCCTCCAGGAAATACTGCAAACTTAGAGAAATGCTGCATTCATGTTGGTGTTGGAATGACGGGAAAAATGATTTTCCAACTCGGAAAACGCACATGACCACGAAAAACCCCCACATATCTGCCAACACCAGATGAATGCAGGATATCTTTCTGCACCTAAACAGAGGTCCGTTTAGTTTTAGTGCACCGTCTATGGGTAGACACCAAAATTACTGGGATAATGGATTATCAACATGATTTATTCCAGTTTGGCGGGCCGCATATGGCCCCCGGGCCGTAGTTTGCCCACCCCTGCCGTAAATACTGATGAGCCGCAGGAGGACGGCTGCTGTAAACCGAAAATCAGCCAGAACTCACGGTAAGAGCCAGCATGATCTCCCTGAAGTTTTTGTTCCCGACGATTCTCTTCTTTATGGCTTTGACAGCGTCTTTGGGCCTGAAGGGAAGCAGAAATGCAAATGAGCCCAGCACTAACTATTGCAGCTATGGGATGTTCTGCTGCAAAGAGAAACCATCTCAAAATGATGCCATTTCCCTAAAAAATACATTTCACAAAAACATTTGGGGGGTTTTAATCACAAAAATGTAACGAGAAAAAATCAAATGCCCCCTCAGTAAAAGAAAAATGGGGCATTCTGAGTAAAGGGGGTGGGTTGGTTGTCACACGTTTGAGCGGTAACACAGCCAGAAAGGAAGTGAGCATGTCAACAGCATCAGGAAATCTTGTGGCTTCAGGAGGACTGCATGGAAAGCCAGGACCGGTCGTCTCCTTACCCTTCGTCGGTCTCATTGATGATGTCACAGATCTCCAAGTTGAGCCCCCAGTCCTCCGCCTGCAGAGAGCCGCTGGTCGCCCGCTCTGTCAGCACAAGCACAGCAGAGGAAGAACTTCTCTCAGATCTGAAGCGGCAGGACTTCTGTTTAGGGTTTTACTCTTCAGGGGCCTCATTTCTAAACATTGCGTACGCACAAAAGAAGGCGTCCGCCACTCTCTACGCAATAGTTGAGATTTCTAAAAAGCAAACTTGAGGGGAAAATGTGCGGTCCTTCATCAAGCTCTGACCCAGGCATACGCACAAAAACGGGTGAAATGAGAAACGGCGACACCGTCGGCAGATGGAAGAAACACGTGAAAGTGAAAATGACAATACTGCCTCATGAATAACATGAAGACTTCACAAAGCAAGTCTCACAATAACAGCTACATGAACACCTGTTTGATCGATCAGCAGTGAAACAAACAAAAAAAAAATCAAATGAAAATTACAACAGAAATTCAAATGAACACATATTTGCAAAAAGAAAAGTGAAATATGTTCTGCAATATTGGCATGTTATGCAATTTATCTTCATAAATAATATAGTTAACAGAACGAAATAATGTACAAAACTGATATTCTCCTCAATGTGTCCGTCTGGAGGAGCAGATATAGGTGCAGATAGACAGACAGACAGACAGACAGACAGACAGACAGACAGACAGACAGACAGACAGACAGACAGACAGACAGACGTATTAATTGTCCACTGGGGAAAGTTGTTTTCACAGTAAAACATTTCTTCATAAGCTACAGAATTATGGTATTCATGCATATGCCTTTAGTTTGTTTTCTTTTTGATAAAACAATGTATGGCGTACGTCTCAACCATTCAGAAAGCAACAAGAAATGACATTTGATGAACAATTTCCCATTTCCACGTGGATTATTACCCACATCTGTAGCTTGTCAGATGCAGTTAAATGGATGGAAATAAAATGCCCCATCACAATGCGTAATGACCACAATGGCTGATCTTGGATCTTAGAAGATGTGGCAAATGGAAGAATTGGGAGTGAACGCATCTTTAGACAGCAAGAAGACTTGCTGGTAAACGAGGACCAGTGGCTTATGAGCCGGTTCCCACTTCCTCCAGCCGTCCTGTTGGAGCTTTTGGGGGGGTGTCACCCGGTGCATCAGGTGCGTCGTGTCCCCCCCCCTCAGTCACCACTCCACGTAAAAGGGATTCCCCAATAATTGCCGCCAGTCTCTCATCAAGAGGGGTCAGCTCCGGTGTCCCCTGCCCCCCCCACCCGTGGCAGACACACTGGTGATGCAGCGCCAGACGTTTTTTTGCCTGGACTTTGATGTCCGACCATTTCTTTTTTACTTTGGTTGTGAGGCTCCAGCATTTACGGCGTCTGCCACCGTCTGCCACTCACGTGCCTTTTCGGCATTAGTAATGCCCACACTGTGCCCTCCAAACAACATTTTTCTCCTCTTTTCCACCTCGCCAACGATAACTTCTACTTCACATTGAGTGAAGTTACGTTTCTTTGATTTCCTCTCTGTGTTTGCCATGGTTTCACTATCAATGAATATTCATTTGTGGGCGTTTCACGGACTATTTATGGGCAACTATGGGCGTGTCATGAAGCCGCAAAAGCTGCGCAGCATTTAGAATTGATTGTGATTTATTAAGGGAAGGATGTGTAGGATGTGCGTGATCACGGTTTTATAAATCCGAATATTTCTGTGCGTACGCACGTCCTATGTTTCATCCGTACGCCACTTCTGACACAAATCCTACGCAAAGTTTTATAATGAGGCCCCTGGTCTTCTGCAGCGTCCCACCTAACCTGCATTTTGGAGGATCACCGCCCACTGCTGCACACTCCTGATAAACTCTTGCTTTTTTAAGCCTTAGAACGATCTTCAGAACATCGGACTGATTTCCAGCTCTACACCTTAAAGCCCCACTCAGATCCTCTTTTGACCCGTTTTCAGAGCATTCCCAGTGGGCTTTAAGAAAGATCATTTTAGCTGAAATGTAAAAAAAAATTGTTTTGTTTTTGAAGACATGAGTTGTGTCCGAATTCCTTCCCTTCTCACTACATTGTGCACTATATACCACGTTTGCCATTTTCTAGTTCTGTCTGAATCTACTATTCCAAAATCCAGAGCCTAAGAAATTTCCCAGAAGTCTCGGTGAAAAAGCAGTGTGCATCGATGCTCACTAGATCTGCGAATATAGACCACAATGCATTGTGTCGGAACAGTTTTTGCCAAAATAAAGTATTTAAATGTATTTTTGGGATAAATCATCAACGTTTTTATCCTCAGAAGACAGTGGATTCATAAATAATTGTCTCAAAATGCTCACATTAGTTAGATTTTAACTTTGTGAAATCGATGACGTCATATCTACCGTTTAAAAAAAAAAAAAAAACAGTAATGAGCGTGCAGTCCGAATTGCTTTTCAAATTCAGGTCACGGGAGTTAGGGGTTAGGGCGGGAATTCGGACATAGTGACAGCATCTGCACAGCGGCAGGAACTGTGGGCTAGACTGTAGGCACTGAGCACCCTCACCCCACCCGTTCCCCCCTCCGTTACTGAGAGCTCTTTGTTTACAATCTCTCCCGCTAGCTTACAGCCCCTCACACCCCCAACCTAACATTAGCAGCGCAATCAATATCAAAGCCATCCAGCCGTTTTCGTTTTTTTCTTCTGCTGCAAATGTGCTGGATGGAAAAAATCAGCAGCTAACCTCAAAAGCTCCCGTTGATCCAACCACAGTTACAAACAACAAACCAAATGTTATTGTGGTGGTTTATTTCTTTTTGCACTTCAGTTTCAAAAAGAGCAATAATTTTTGCACTTTAATATTAAACTATTTCTTTACCACATTATTATATCGGGCATTGTTTGTATTGGCGCATTATTTATTTCTTTTTTTCCACTTGTCCTGTCTAACAGCTGAGCAAACAGATGAGAGATGAAGGCCTCTTTAATTACCAGAGGTATTTTTGAATAAACCCCTTTTGTAATTTAGACTAAACTTTATTCAACAAATAAATCTCGAAAAATATGAAGCAAGAATTTGCTACTAAAGAAGAAATAAAACATAACTTTTCCACCTCTAACATGTTTGCTTTCAAACGATTTGGAAATCAAGGCCACATCTCTGCTGCAACCTTCACAGGTTCCTCATAAGTCTCTAAATCTCCTTAACTTCTTTTCCCCAGCTGCAAATCAGACTCCTGACCTCACGTTTGAGGACCTGTTGAATTCCTCTGCCCTCCCTCAAACCCTCCTTTCCCAGCTCCTCCAGTTCATGTGACTGTCAGCTGCTCCTGCTCCCATGGTGCCTCGGAAGTCTGCGTCCCAGCTGCTCTCTGAAGCAGATAAAGGGAAGGAAAGGCTCGGGCAGGTCACGCCTGCTCCAGGATTTTCTGCGCTTTTAGTCTAAAAACACTTTTTAAAATAAATAGATATTTTTACAGTTCGTTCAGAATCATAAAACGTAAACGGCAACAAGTTCTTATGAAGTTTACCCCCGGTGAAAATACGGAAGCGAGCGGAAACACAAGGCGGAGCTGTGATTCGCTAAAACAGCTGCCACTCAAACCTAGTAACCAATCATAAGTGGCTTCAAAGAAATGAAGTCCCACCTCCAACTACGTCAACCCTGTTGACACTTCAGTTTTACACTTTTTACGTTTAAAAAGGTTATTTATAATCGAAAAAAAAATAGAAAATGTGTGTTTTAACCTTTAAAGGCGTAACTTAAACAAAAAAATCTAGAGATATATCATTAGGAAAAACGCCAAAATCCGCTAAAACTCACCGATTCTCTGCCCCACGGGCGTTGAAAAGGGGTTTCCGATGAGGAAATCCATCGTCTCGCCGAGTGAAAACATCCTCGACTGCCTCGAGCAACAGTTACCGGCGAAAATGTGAAAGAAGTCGCGGTTCGCCGGAGCTTAAAAGTACCACAGTGTTCGGTTCTGGTCTTTCGGGTCAGCCGCAGCAGGTCACGTGACGGCAGGAAGCTGCAGTCAAAAGTGCGCATGCGCAGCTCTCATCAACAGCTGCCTTACAATTAAAAAAAAATTAAAGTCACAAACCGAACCGACATTCTCAGGCTCTTCTCAGTGTGTTCTGGGCTTTGGAAAGAACATTGAAAGCATCACTAATATAAAGTTGCTGTTGATATTTTAAAGACCCCCTGTTTGGTGTTTTAAACATGTTCTTGTAGCATTTTTGTCATGGACATGAAGACATTTGAGCCTAAAACTAAGTTTCTGCATGTTTCTTTATTCAAATGGTTCATCAGAGCAGATGCAAAAATTGAAAAAGCTTGTAGTTGGTAAACTGCTTTCTTCTCCTCGTCTGAGCAGGAATCTGGCTCCAAACGTCTTGGCCGTACGGCTCTGGTGTTGCTTGCCATTTTTGTTGCCCCTGTAGTGTTAGATTGGGGCTTGGAGGGACTGTAAGATAACAAGAGAGAGTGTAAACAAAGACATGATGGAAATTCGGGTAGACTTAAGCAATGTTCACACCGAACGCAAATTATGCGTTAAATTTAGTGAAACAGTCCGGGCAGCCATCACAGTAAAATTGATTTGGTTGTCGCAGATGGTCCAACTCCACCAGAACACCCCAAACTTCCAGTTTATGGATGATGATGCTAGACCACGTGGGGCCTGAACTGTCACAGCTGGACTTCAGGAAGTGGGAGTGGCAGCAATGACCCCTGACCTGAACCCACTGAGCACGTCTAGAAGCAGAGACTGGATGATCGGACCCCCAAGTGACCTGCAGATCTGCATGTAGCACTTGTGGAAGAGTGGAACGCCTCAGAACCTCATGAGGTTAGTGAGGAGCAGGAGACGCCGCTGTTCAGCTGTCACTCATGGAAATACCCGCTATTGACAAATGAGGTTCTAAAATGACATCCTAAAGGTTTTGACCAACTTTAATGGGAAAAATAAGTTGAAGGTAGAAGTGTTACATGTAGGGTGCAGTTTTACAGGTTGTTTAAGGAGTAAAATCTAGGTGATAAAACTGAAAAGTTGCCCAATTAAGACGTGTTGTTCTCAAATCAACTGTTCTCAGACTCTGAGCTGACTTTCATCCAACAAGCAAAACTAAAACTTTGAATTAATATATAATATTGTTTTACCAAAAAAACTATGATTAATTTCTTTTGCCCTGGTCTGTTTTATAGGACTAGATGTTATTATCCCTGAATAATTACTAAGGCACCGATGAGACACTGTGGCAAGCAGATGAATGGTGACGTCACTTGGGTTTTCAAGTGGGCGCCCTCCTTCTTCAGTGTTTCGCTGATAGGCCCACGATATCTCCAGAGGGTTCAGCAGTGAATCCCAGTGTCCCAGGTTCACCCCCATCAGCCACCAGACATTTGGAGGCCCAGGTCATGTCCGATTTCTTGATCCACAGCCACTGACTTCCCTTCTCAGCTGCCTGGGAGAGGTCTTTAATTGGCTGCCTTTGAGCCTTCCCTCGCACTCCCATCTCCCTGAGTAGTCTGGGTGTTGAGGTGGCCACAAAACCCCTGCAGCCTACTTCCACTGGGCGTACCTTCACACTCCAGCCTTGCTCTTTGGCGTCTGCTGCGAGTTCGCCGTACCTCTGCATCTTCCTTTCATAAGCCTGCTCTACTGCACTCTCCCAGGGTACTGTGAGCTCTATGATGTATACGGGCTTGAGCGTGGATGACCACAGTACAAGGTCTGGTCGAAGGTTGGTGGATGCAACCTCCCGTGGAAAGCAGAGTTTTTTGTCCAGGTCCGCCAGCATTTTCTAGTCCCGTGCTCTACCCAGCTGTCCAATGTCAGCTGCACTGGTGGTGTTGAAGGTGGCGTGGCCCTCTTGGACGAAGGGCATCAGCTGCCGATGAGATGATGCCTGAGGAAGGGCATTCATGCTTTTTCTCTGTCTTTCCAGCACTGTTGCCAAACACCTTGGCACCACATTGTGTCGCCAGGTGTAACGGCCTTGACTGAGGCTGATCTTGCATCCCACCAAGATGTGCTTCGATGTTGCTGTGCTTTGACATAAAGGACATGAGGGGTCTTCGCCATACCACTGTTTTAGATTAGCAGGAGAAGCCAAGACATCATAGGTAGCCCTAATTATAAAGCTTGCCCTGGACGCCTCCATCTCCCACAGGTCTTTCCAGGAGAACTTCCTCCTCTCCACTCCTTCCCACCCCATCCACTGACCTTGCTTTGCCTGGGCCATGGCTTGAGCACACCTTCCTGCTTCCTCTTCCCGGTGTATCTCTTGGACCACCAGTCTACGCCTCTCAGCTGGGTTGGCTTTCCTCCAGGAAGGTGCACTAGATGAGAGACCAAGACCACTCCTCCCCTCCTGCACGCATCCCACAATGTCTTTGTGTCTAAATGCTGCCTTGGCCAGATCAGTTGCTGCCTTGGGGGCCCACTTCCTCCCAGTGGCCAGGATGGGAGCTACTTGGGCAACCAGTGAGTCACAGGTATCTTGGAGTGTCGTCTCAAACCTGTGACCTTGGCACACTTGTACTCCTCTCCCAAACTGGATATAGATAGTTCTAACATCCCCCTGCCATAGAGTCCAATGGTACTGAGGCACCTGGGAAGGCCAAGCCACTTTCTGGCATAGGAATTGATCAGCCTCTCCAACTTTTCCACTTTTGACAGTGGCACTTCATACAGGGGTAATGGCCAGAGAAGTCGTGGGAGTAAACCATATTGCATGCACCAAAGCTTCAGTTTGCCAGGGAGCAGGGTTCTGTTGATGTTCTCTAGGCCGCCGGCTATGTCCTTTCTGAGCTGCTCTACTTGCTCTTGATCTCTGAGGGAAGCATTATACCAGCAGCCTAAGCTCTTGCCCTGAAGTATAATCTGAGCTTGAGTCAAGTTATGTTGTTGCTGAAATTGCTTTCTTTGAAAAGAACAATAAAATAATTCTCACAAATCAAAAATAACGTCTAACAACAACTCTATCTCATGGAATATTGACCCTCTGTAAAAAAAATCAACAGACCTTCTCAAATGTCTTTTTAAACTGGATTCTAGATGCTAAAATAAAGTTGCTAAAATAAAATCAGACGGCAACTTCAGCTTGGTTCATGTCGGCTGGGCAGCACTGCTTTGTCATTGAGTGTAATATTTTCTTAGTACTAAGAAGTTAACATTGAATTGCAAATAAAAGTGTTATGGTTTAAAACAATCGTAACACTAATACTAAGCTGTTCTTGAAATGTCTAGATTTTGTGCTTGATGCTAGATTGGCTTTAGTGGGAGGTATGCTAAAAGACAACAGCAACGTTTTTTTTAAGAAGTGTTACCTTTTGACCTAGAAGGAAATACTAAACAAAGCTCTGTGATGAGTCATTCCTGTACATTTTAGTGTTTTCCAGCCATGTAGGGGATGTCATGACTGACATCACCTTGTAAATTCTGGCATGCTTCCTCCTTGCGCATCAATACCAGCTTGAAGTCTCTTGTGGTCGTTGTGGAGGAGGTTCTTTCTGTTCTTTTTTGGCAGAAAACCTCCAGTTCCTTTAAATTCTTGTGTGAACGGCCCGTTTGAGATCCCCCCAGAGCGCCTCAATAATGCTGAGGTCAGGAGACGGAGACGGCCGCTCCAGAACCTTCACCTAGAACCAAGGACAGCTTTGGATCCTTGTCATGTTGAAATGTCCAAGTGTGTCCCATGTGCAGCTGAAGAGTGACTCTTCCTGCTACCAAGTTTCCTGTGCTTTTATAGCACACACATCCCCAAACCATCAGCCATCCGCCTCCGTGTTTCACAGTAGGAATAGTGTTCTTTTCATCCCATCCTCTCCAAATGTTTATGATTGTGGCCAAAAGGTTCTGTCTTGGTCTCATCTCTCCAAATGACTTTGGTCCAGATGTTTGGGGGCGTGTCTTTGGGCTGTTTGGCGTTTTGTAAGAGAGTTATTTTGTGGAATCTGCGTTAAAAAAAGTCTTTCTTCTGGCGACTCGACCATGCAGCCTTTTTTTGTTTTAAAGTTCCTCCTTATTCTACATCTGGAAAAACATCCACTGGTTCACAGCTGACGTTCTTTGTGGGTTTTTCTTTGCAACCCCAAAGGTTTTTTTGGCAGAAATGTTTGTGACTGTAGTTTGGTTTCAACAGAACGCCTCACTTTCTACTTCTTGATCAAAGTCTGAACCCTGCTGACTGGCATGTCTTCTTCTATCCCTCTTCTGCTTTGTACAGGTCAGTTACCTTTTCCGGTAGATCTTTTGACAGCTCTTTGGCTTTCTACATGACTCAGGATCCAGAAATGTCAGTGCAGTGCTGCATGAAGGATGCAAGGGTCTGGTGGGAGACCTTTTGTGCACACACATTATTTCTAGATAGTCGACTCACAGGTGTGGGTGGTTACCTTTAGCTGTCATTCAAACCCTTTTGGATCACCTCGTGTGGATGTTTTCAGAACAAAGTCATCAGGGGATGTCACCTGTTGAACAGGGTCATTGGGGAGGTTTCTGTTGTAATTAGGATTGAAAAAGAGTAAACTGATTTTTTTGATTAGAAATGGTTTCACCCAAACACTAACTCTGAGTGGAAAAAATGTTTTTGTCTTATCGTTCATATTCTATGAAAAAGAAACAAAGAAATCTACTCTCAGCATGTCAGAAGACATTATTGGGGATTTAAATCGTTTACTTGTAGTTTTTGTTTTTAAGACTTTCTGGTTTTTAAAGATTAAATAATTAATTTAAAACAATCAAACAGACACACTAAATTAATAACAAATCTTGTGGTTTTACTCAGCGCTTGGAAATGGAGTTTAATTTTTCCATCACTTGGAAATCTCAGAAAAGATTTCCAAATCTTAATATGTGTGATTATTTAGTCAAAACTCTTGGTTAAACATTATCTGCCTAATCGTATGTATACTGTATTGTCATTTTGTGTTTGTATGTTTTTGCCACAAGATGGAGACACTGTCTGGGCTTCAGGTTCTGTCAGACGTCTCTGTTCAGGAAGCTCCACTGAAAATGAGAAATTCTGATCAATTAAAAGTCTCTTTATCGCTCTCACCCGTGCTTTACCAAGTGGCCGAACAAGAAACGGGCCGCTGATCCAGCTCTTTGACTCGTGTTCAGGAGGAACTGAAGGAAAACTTTGGCTCTGACGTTTGAGTCCCCTTAAAACCAGATACCTGAGGGTATGTTCCAAACCCCTCCTCCTGATGTGAAACAGACAAATCTTAGTCCTTTGAAGAAAACAGGAAGCCAAATTCTGTGAGACGTTTTGCCGTTTCCACAAGTCGCATGGTCTCATGTGAAAGCCCAGTGGGGTGTGAGGAGGAGGAGAGTAAGCGGCGAAGCATGGCATTAGGTATCGAATGAATACCCTCATACTATTGTTCCAGCACACGTCTGTGCTCCTCCCTCGTCTCGTTGATGTGGCCTGGTTGCACTGAGACTTTCCTGTCGTTTCTTGAGCAGAAGCCCTCCAGGCGCTCCTCTTTCACAGTCCCTCTTTTCTAGTCGAACTTGATCATGTTCTGTTTTGTTATTCAAGCCTGATCTGTGAGCAAAAATGAGCCTGCTGAAGAGAATGATCAGTGTTGTTTCTACAAAAAATAGAAAACCTGTAGAAAAAAAAGTTTAGATCAGATGTTTAGATAAATCACCACATTTGAGAAGTGACGGTGCAGCACCTCATCAGCGAAGAAGTGGCTCTTTCTAAATGGCATCCATGTTCCCTGATGGAAAACACTCCAAATTGGGCAACTTGAGGTCGCTTTATGTTCAACATGGGCAAAGAAATGTTTTGGAAACACAAACAGAGGAAGGTAAAAACCTTCACAACACAAAGAGAAAATGGTGAGAGGCAAAAAAAAAGGTGTTTGGAAAATCAACTTGCTTTGAAAAATGTATTATTGATGGTGTATGGAAAGTATATGTACACATTAGTACGCATCATAGCCAAGTACGAGTTATATCTAATGGCAAGGAGAGGGCCTATATTACCCTTTGTATGCCAAACACAAATGACTCAACTTTTACGTTAAAGTCCCACTCTGATCATCGCCTGATCTATTTCCAAAGCCTTCCCAGTGCTTTTCAAATTCTCATGATCCTGTTTTTAGCCAAAATCTAAAAACCTGTGTCGTTTTCTAGGACAAAGCTTCAGCAGAGCGGCAGGAGTTCATTAAAAATTCACCTTTGAGGTGTCCCTTGGCAAAAAGTAAGTGTACTGCATGTATACTCAATCTGTACAAAGAGTGAGGCAGTTTACTTCAAGTTTAAATTTTATAATAACAATACCACCTTTATTTCAAAGGGGACAGTGCAAGAAAAAACATAATTAAATATGGTTAAAAAAGCCAGAATTAGTCAAAGGCTAGTTTTTATCTGTAGTCCCCTGGGCGTGACTGTAAAAAAGAAACACACATACGTATACAATAAAACACCAAATACAAATAGGTTCTGTAGAAATAGTCGTGGTTGTGGGGGGCTGTAAGTGGGAAAAAGCAGTCCCACCCACAACTTGAAATGTTCCCATTTAGATTGAAGTAGTATACTTCCTGTGCCACACGTACATGGTCTATAGTAGAGCTGCGATCTTAATACTTATGTGTACTTTAAATGTACTGCTATTTGCTAAGCAGTGGGCCTGCTGAGAGCTCAGACCACGGAGCTTGTGGCCCATTCAGCGTATTTTCTAAGTCACAAATACGATCTTTTTCAAACTGCATTTTTTCTTCTGCTCCTGATTCACAACAATATGAACAAAGAAATACTCAGAAATTACATTTTAATCTTAATTTTCTTTAAATGTGTCCGCTGTCTTCAGAAAAAAAGCACAGGAACATGTTAAAAACAACCCAAAACACAATTTTTATCCAACTGGACGTTTAAAGAAACTGGATGGGATGACTCTTGGAGCTTCGTGCACTTTGTTTGTGTTCGAGACCCAAACTGATCCCGCTGTGACCACGGCAGGACACACATCATTGTGTGTCAGATTAGGTTGGTTGAGTGGACGACCGGCTCATGCAAAAAACCAGGGTTTGATTCCCAGGGGGCGCGAGGAGTTTCATCCAGTGTGGGTCCTCAGGCAAGACTCTTCACGCTACTGCCTATGTGGCCACAAGGGGGTGTGCATCCCCCCTGTGCTGGTCCCCACCCCAGGTAAAATACAGGGTTGTGTCAAGAAGGGCGTCCGACATTCAAATCTCTGTCAAACCACCTGTGTGATTCAGTGAAAGCTGATTAGCTGTGGCGTCCCCTGACTGGGTGAACCGGAGTTCTTTGCCTATAAGCTGTTGGCACTCACCTCATCAACCTGCCTGCTCTACTTAAGCGGAACCTTCCCCAGCATTCATCGCCAGTTCGTTGCTCTCTATAGTGCAGTACCTGCTCTCATGTTTAGGGTTCCAAGTATGGTCTTGTTCCTCGTTTACCCAAGTAATCAAGTGTTCCTCCCTGTCTGCAGGACTATCAACCACTAGTGCCAACCTGGGTCTACTCTCAAGCTCGCTCCATCCGGTTCCGCCTGAACACCAACCCTCCAGCCACGCCACTAATCCTCGCCACGCAGTCGCATCATCACTACCAAAGTTCCACGTCCGCTGCCTCACTCCCACTCCAGGAAGATTGCACTCACCCTCTGGTCCTCGCTCCATCTCCTTTGGATCTCTCGTCTCATCATCATCCCTGGACAATAAAACTTCCTCTAAATCCACTCCTGTTTGCGTGATCTCTCCGGGTTCCAGCATCTGGGTCTGTTTTGTCCAAGCTATCGCTACATCAGTGAACCTATCCACATGTCTATCTTCTCCTTTGATCCACTTGTCTCATCAGTTTTATGTTGAATGCACTCCCCTCTGCATTTACCGGGCTTGGGACCGCCCCTATCAGGGTACTGGTTTGTGTTCTGTGGCTGTAGACAACATGGCGCCCAGACATGATTAGCTGGAACCGGAAAGACAGACCCAGAAGTTCACGTCGGGAGGGTCCAAAGAGACCAATTTAACTGGCAACCCCAACAGTCCCCCCCACCCCCACCACCGTTTAACGCTTTTAAAGTTTAACATGGTAGATGTTTCTTTTATAGCCGTAACTCCTTAAGCGGTTATCGTGAATCAGCTGATCAAAAGTGGCGTTGCGCCATATGCATAGGTGTTACGTACTGGCACAAAGCCGCTTTTCTCAGCGACAGAATACGCTGCTTCGTGTTGATGGCGTGAAAAGCTATTGAAGGAACACAAACCCTGGCGCTACAGCTCCGGTGTGACAGTTTTACAACTCTCAATACTTTAGCTGGTATTCTTCTGGAGAGGAATAAAACGATGCCCTGCTTTAAGCTCGTCTTGCACAATAAAGCGTTTATTCACATTAAAAACGTTTTAATTAAAGGTGATACAACACTGAAATCTTTATAGGCTGAAATGTCCTTTCCTGGCTAATGTCTGTGTGCCATCGTGTCTGCAGGCAGGTCCCCCTCCCTGTGGCTGCATTTACCTTTTTAATTATGTCTGTCTATTTGCCTGTCCATCCATCCTTATGGTTTATTTTATTATATCATTTATTTATGTTGGATTTTCTTTTTTGTGTGTATTTTTATTTTATTTATTATGGAAGTGTATTGCACTGACTTGAAAATAAAACTTAATATCTTTATTTTAATTTCATCCTTAAAATTTCATTTTAATATTTGAGAACTACAAACTAACCTCATCGGCTCTTGAAAACTGTAAGATGAGCTGCGCATCACTGTTGAAAAGTTTCATTGTTGTAGTCTTAAAAACAACTATAGCACATTATGAAAAAAGTAGAGTAAATTCTGAAAACATTATAGTCAAATTGAGATAGAATAATAGTAAAAATTGGAAAATTTATAGCAAGATAAGAAGAAATTACAGTAAAATGTTAAACTTATCGTGAAACAAAAAAAGACATCATTGTGAAATTTAAAAAACGTATTTCAAAAATCAGAAAGAAATCATAGCAAAGTTGAGCACACTCACAACGTGAGCATCCAGCAGGTCATCCACAGACTTGGCTGTTTCACTCCCGACATGGTCGTCGAGATTTACGCACAGACAAAATAAATAAACGGTTCGTACAATATTTAAAACTTTTCCAACGTTTTTCTATGTAAAATCTGTGACTAAAGAAAGTAGGAAGAACAGAACAGACCGGCGACGAGCACAAAAACTACAGGGATCATGTTTGTGACACGGACACATGGCGGCTTTCCTACTTTTAATTGCAGCTCATCTTGTAGTTTTCATGAGCAGATGAAGTTAGTTTCTAGTTCTTTGCGTTTGTAGTTCTTAAAAATATCACAGAAACTATTAGAATGGCAATCACCCATTTATTTATTTTTAGCGAATGCAATACTCTTCCCTTTTCAATTGAAACATTTTCCTTGAAAATTCTGACATTTTCCTCAGAATTCTGAGAAGCAAATTTCGATGTCCTTTTTTTCCTCCGTGACTCTAACCCTCTTCCGTATTTCCACCATTTCTTTGGTGAAGTTTGGATTTTTGTGGGGCTTGGTGTTTGGGGTGGGGGGTGCCCTTGCTGGCCCATGGCTATATCCCAGCAGTTTTTATTTATTTTTTAATCTATTTGAGGACATGTGAGAATTTTCCTCCGTCTTTCAGGGACTTTGAATGCTCCCTCACAAACATGAAGAATGAGTGTCTGAACACACTTGTGAGAGACTATGGAAGCATTTCTGGTATTTGGACTTTTATTTTTAGTTCTGCTACAGAAACGCTTCCATACCTGTTCAGCTGCAATGCTTTTAAATTGATTCCTCCTACTCTTCTGTGAGCAGCAGCAGGAGCAGGAGGAGGAGGAGGAGGAGGAGGAGGAGAAAGAGGAGGAGGAGGGAACCGAAGCAGGAAGGAAGGCAGGCAGAGAGGGGAGGAAGGGAGTGCATGCTAATAGGCTCCGTCGTAGTCCTATCGCTGTGGTAAAGGTAGGGTTTGACCAAATATCCTGGAATGGAGAGGAGCGCCGGCGGCTGTTGAACGCTGTAGAATGCGCCAGAGCCGCGCTCGCGCCGCGCGCCCGCAGCTCCACGGTTGACCGGCTGCACCGTCTTTTTGCGCGGACTGAAATGCATCGAGCCTGCCCGGGATCCTCGTTCTGACCATGGAGATTGAAAATATCGTGGCCAACACGGTTCTCCTCAAGGCGAGAGAAGGTAAGTCCGTTTACCGTATACCCCCCCCCCCCCCCCCCCTTCTAGCCGGGCTCCCGGCTGCCCCCCGCCTCCCCCGGGCTGTCGGTGTCCCATCCCTGCGCAGCGCTTTGTCTTCCTCTGCGGATGAAATCGCAGGTCTGGTGGTGGAGGCACGCGCTCGTGTTCAGGCTGGTTCCGTGAGGCCCAGAAGGCTGGAGATGAACGGCACCGCGGCGCGCGGAGGGAGAGAGAGAGGGGGAGAGCGAGAAAAAAGCCCAGACGTGCGCGCGGCGGGTTGGCGCTGTTCTCGGCGATGACACAACAAATGTTTAAAGGGTGCGGGGGAAACATGGCTGCAGAGCGCCGCTCCGAGTGCCTGTGACGCAGAGGCGAGCCGCGCCGCGCCGCGCCGCGCCGCGCCGCAGCTGATGAGGGGGGAGCAGAGTGTCATGATGAGGACGGGGATCCAGCCCCGGCTGTGCGCGCCGCCGCTGGACGTGCGTCTGTCTCCCTGAAGGAGCTGATCCGGGGAAGACTCGCGGCCGCCGCTCCGGCCTTCGCTCACACTGCATCAGAGGTTCTGCTGATTCGGATCCAAAGAGATGAAGATGTTTCCCTGATGGCCTGGCGCGCGCGGCAGAGCGGCCTTGTGTGCGCTCAGGCCTCAGCATCATCAGGGCCTGGCTGCCAAGTTTACAGGAAAAAGAGACAAACAAATGTGGATAAGCAACGCCCCGGCCTTAGGAAAGGTTAAATATTTATCACTGGAATAGATAAGTCCAAACATCCTACTGCTGCTGACAACCCAAACCTCTGACAGGCTCCACTCTGAGTCTGGACAGTCCCGTCTGAGCGGGCTCTGTCCTCACTGTGGGCCGTTCCCAGAAACACAAAACAGCGTGGCCTTTTCTGAAGTAGAGTTAAGTGGGTCTTAGGAAACGGGACGGTAAACCGGTAGAGGCCGTTCTTCCTGGAAGGTCATTGAAGAGGCTGCTTTACAACACATTGATGGGACCGACCGCCTCCGATCAAATCCAGCTTTTAATCGGTTCCACACTTCCATGCCTTATGAAACCAGAAAGTGTTTAAGGTCATGAGGAAAAGATAACTCTGCAGTGAAGTAGACGGGGTACATGAAACCGGTAGGGAGCTCCACAAGGCTCCGTCCTCAGACTTCTTTCCAATTAAGTATTTGCCAGAGACCATAGATCTAGATGGACACAGATGCCACCCATAGAAAATGCCTTGCCTCTGGCTCCGGCCAACTCAATCGCCATTTTTCTTGCGATGAAGGTGCCGCCATTTGGAGCCAGTCGACAGTGATTGGTCCAAGTCGATCTGAGTCGACGTTTCTATGGCAACTGCTGTTGCCAATCAAGAGTGAGCTTGCTCAAAGTCCAGACCTTCTCCACTAAAAGCGGCTCAGAAGTATCTGTCAATCAAACATTTGAGGTGGGGGCCTGCGGGAACCACATGCTTTTACAGAGGCACCTGATTGGTCCGTTTATAACTTGAATAACTTGTGGCACAGCGTAAATATCATGAAAAAAGGAGGATTATCAAGAACATGGCTTGGGTTGGCTTCTTGGAACCACTTCCTGTTTGGAACGCCAGGAGGGAGGAGCCACTCAGTCCAGTTCTTTATATATAGTCTATGGCCTTAATGCTTGAAATACGTTTATTTTTATGCAGATGACACACAAGTTTGCGTGTGTCCACAGCAGCTTTCAATCACAGAAAATTATGAAACCAAATACAAAATCCCAAACAAAAAGAGGAAAATGAATGTAACCTTTAAACAACAAACCCTAAACGAACCCTAAAATCTGAAGTCAAAGACGATGTGGAGAACATTTGAATAGCAGGTATGTCAATCTAACAATGGTATTTTAGGATGGACCATCTTACCAATTGCAACAAAAATCACCAAAGCATTTCTCTAGAGGTGTGCTCCTCAGAGGGACACGCTATTCTTCCTCTCAATCATGGCCTTTAGAAGAACCACAATGGTCTAATGCAGTGGTCCCCAAACCCTTTTTTTTTTGGCTACAGACCAGTGTACTGTCAGAAAAGAGCCGGTCTGTTTGAGAGTGAAGTTGGTGTTAACGTTTCTTTTAACTTCCACTTTCTGAAAAATCTGTTTTTTAAAATGGAAATGACTTCAGATGAGCCAAGAATAAGTCATAGACGGATGTGGTGGAGAGAATCTGCTAGTTTTCCAAAATAAAAGTTTCATCAGAATCAGAAATGAAACATAACGGAAATAATCAAAGTTATAGCATGTGGGTTTTTTTGGTCTGCGTCCTGGTACCAAATGTTTGGTCCGTGGCCCAGGGTGTAGGGACCAAGCATCCTAATCCGAGTTCATCCCTGATGAGAACATGTCAAGATGTGAGGTGTGGTAAAAATGTGGTTCTGTAGCATTCAAGTGTAGCTTTCCAGAAGCACTGGTTCTATTTATGAAGTTTAGTCGTGTGGTATTCTGATTTATCGTCTCAGATAAGCTTGAATTTGTCTTTGTTTTTTACTGTTTTCTTTTGGACACACTTTCCCTTTGGTCTGTTTGGCGTCTTTTCATACATCGCGGACGCAGGCCACGCCATAACATGCATCTGCAGAGACCCTCCCTGCTTATGCTCCACATTCTAATCAAGAGTGCATTTCATTTGCAGACATACGCCACTGTGAAATGGATTACTTGGAGCAGAAGTGAATCAATTTGTCAGAGGCGCACAGTCGTTACAGCAGGGCTTCAGGTTTTCCTTTTTCCGACCACTTCAAACTGCTGGGCAGGATGTTGCACAGAGGTTCGATACCTTCCCCAGTGCCACCTTTCCTCACCACAGGCCCCTAAGAGCTGGGGTTGATGCAGATCCTACTGTTGTATGGTTTACACGGACATTGGTTTGATATTCAGCGTTGGGAGATTTTCTGACAGTTTCTGAGTTTTCCACATGCTGGATACAGCCGCCACACGCTTCATGTGAAAGCTGCTAAAGGAACCAGTGTCACACTGAAAGTGTGTTTGCAATTTCCCCCTAAATGAACTAACTCTGATCACTTAGAAAGACTCCTTTAAGGTAGAAACCCAACAATTAGACTCTTAATCTAAAGGAGGATGGACTTTCAAAGGGTTTACTCCACCTTTTTTAAACATACAGCAGACTAATTCTGGGGATTAGCGGTCTCATATTCAGGAGTGTCTATGTAAACACCCTAATGCTCAACAGAACACAACGGTGTCAGCACCGGCAGGATACTTGAGGGCGATTAAAGTCTGTTTCTTTAAGGCCGTGTCGCACAGACAGCTGCTACGTACATTTTGCGTTTTTTCCATGTATGAAAATGTCAGTCTTTCGTGATACATGCGTAAGATATTCACAAGTGTTTCTAACCTTCGTTATTGGTCGATGTGCGCAGATGTCCGTCGAAGGTTTTCGCCGTTTGAGAATGACTTAATTTACGCGTATTTTACGTAGTTTTATACGTAGGCCTGCGCAATATATTGCAAATTAGCTCTTTTATGTTAGATGTTCGCCTCCTATGTAGACGAGGGTCATTTGGAGTATAATTGTTTCAGTGAAATGGAAATTGTGTGTTTGTTTTTTTTTTTTTAGCTATATGTGTATATACCGCAAGTTATATCGTTATCACAATATTGATCACTTATATCGCATTCGGGTTTCCTCGTATCGTGCAGCCCTATTTATACGCTATTATTACGAAAATCGTAGGCAATCAAGATGCATATAGAAATTTGTGTGTTTCCGCGCCGTTCCACGTATGTCTAATGGACTTTTCATGCATGAACCACAAACGTGTAACTTTTATATCGCGTATACGGGGCACACATCACATTCTAATGATGTAATTGACGCATGAATCACTAATGAGTTGCATATAAACAACACAATAATCACACGGTTCACATCCGTGTTTCTGAAAGACTTCAGTGTTTATTTGCAGAATTAGGATTTAATGGAAGCAGCGTAACTGCAAAACCGTTTTTGTTGTTGTTGACATTTTTAGAATTGTGATAAAGCTTTAGGCATATGTGTGAAATGGAAACACAGCTGTTAATATTCCAAAGACTTAATGAGAAAAAATTGGCAGACAATCCTATTAAAACCTGTTGTCTTGAAGTTGAGTCATGGTAACTGGACTTCACATCTTCATTCTTGAAACGTTTCAAGAAGGCTGAACGAAGTGATAAAACCTTCTGGTGCTTCATGCTCAATTGGCCAAAGAACAGAAGAAAGGACTAATATGGCTGCAGAATATGTCGAGTTTATTTGTAGAAACGGTACTGGTAGCAGAGAATCAGAAATTGTTGTTGGAAAAACAAGATCCTGGTGAAAAATGATTCAACTTTTCTGAGCACAACTAACACTGCTTGGATAAAGGCTACATCGCCTAAATGCCATGCAATATCTATACAAATTATAATAAAAATTGCGAATGAAGATAAGATCTGAGAGTTGAATAAATACTGTAATCTTTAAAAAATTATATTAAAAAATAAATGAGCCGAAGGAGTCAAACTTTTGTCGAAATGTTTTAAAAACCGTCCTGAAGAGGAGCTAAAGCAGGGGTCCACGGCCATCGGTGGGTGAACGGGACTGTGACTGCAAAGCACTTTGGGCCTTCGAGGAAGGTAGAAAAACGCCATGCAAGCGTACGCCATTTACCATATGTTCAATCTGCGTTTATTTATTTGTTTATGTGGAAGCCCATCAGCTTCCACAGAGTGGTCGCTAGTCTTCCTGGGGTCCTTAAGCATTAAATACAGAGATTTTACACATTTCACAACAACCTAAAACGATTTCACAAAATTCACAAACTAATTCATCATATTTCCCTTCACATGTTAAAATAGGTTAAAACAAATTCATCTTTGTACCATCATACCAACAACACATACCAGCATAACAACAAATCATACAAACTGGTAATAACTGTAAGTAGTTCGTGTATCTTAGTTTTTTAATCTTTTTGAAACGATATTTGTGATATCCTTTCTTGTCGTACAATTCTTGAAAGGTACAGTCCATTCACCAGAGCTGACCTAACATTTTGATACTGATGGCGTTTACACTCTTTTCAGTCGTCATTGAAGAACTGCCATCGATTCATTCAACCGCTGATCTGAAACTGAGCGCTGCATCGCCTGGGTCCGCCTGGCACAGATGAAGTCTTAAAGGAAGTGGTTACAGAGTGTCACCTAAACTCTGAGAGGAAGACGAGGTCCTAGTCATATTCGCCATCTGCAGTGCAGCGTCTGTAACACCTTCGTGTTTGTTTTCAACTAGCTTCTGTCAGGAAATGAGTCACCTCAGGTGTGAAGGCAGCTGCTTTTTTTCGTTTGAGCATCTATAACGTAGGAGTTCACTCCAATCATACCACGGTCCGGGTGAATACTCGATTCTGATTGGCTGCTGGGTGTGCGTTAAAACCTGATAACCGCACGGTGAAAAAAGAAGCTCCGGTCACCTAGCTTAAATGTTTTGTATCACTGCGCCGGCTTCTTTAAAACAACCTTTAGCTTCATTATTTGGACAAAAACAAGCGGTAAGAGGAGAAGTTTCTCTTTGAACTGATGCTTTACTCAACCCATCAGAAAGATCCGCATATATATATCGCCGAATCTTGACTGCAGCGGTGGTGCGGCGGCACGACGAGGACTATTTGTTACGTATAGTCCACTTTTTGTGAGAAAAGCGATCCAAATTAAAAAAAAAACAATGATTAATGACTAAAAACTGGTTAATATGTATTGCTTTTGTAAGTGACCATGGTATAAGCGGGTTAATTGCTGATGAAGTGTGCGTAATTACTTTTTAACGCACTTCACGGAAGCAACCGGTTCAGGCTTCCACGGTGTGCGTTAAAAAGTGATAGCACACACTTCGTCGGCCATTAACCCTTACCTGATCCATTTTCAAACTGTGATCTTTTAATTATGATTATGTTGTTTTTAGTCAAGAATCCCCAAACCTGTGTGGTTTTCTAGGACCTAGTTTCTGCAGAGCGGCAGGAGTTCCTCACAGATTCACCTCTGAGTGGCTCTGTTGGCCCAGAACAACCTTTCCTCCCGTCATCTGATTAGACGCTTTCCCGTTGGCTCACAGCCTCCCTTGTGAGGGTATTGGTGTGAGGGGTTGTAGCCTGGATCTAGAAGTTCTGTTAACTTTGTACCAAAGCCCCCCCAAGGTCAGAAAAGAACCCAACACTGGAGAGCAGTCTCTGTAGTCGGTAGTGCAAACATCAGAATAAACCAAAACCGCGCTGCTGTGCGGTTGTCACAGGTTAGCATGGTGACACATTTTCCTCAAAGACGATGGGTGTCTTACACATTGCTGCTTTAAATGAAGGTTGTGGTTCGTTTGACTTGTTGCTTGTAAACACTTTGTAGCTGCTGAGCTGGCGGAGCAGCCTGGAGGAGTCACGGAGAAGCAGATGGCGAAGAAGAACTCACTGGAATAAATATACATATGCGTGTCCGTGTCTGTATTGTAAAGTCTTTAGGTGTAAAAGGTTGTTTCCCAGCTTGTTTGAACACGGCTTTTGTAAATCATATTCATATGTTGGTATCAGGTTATGAAAATGCTTTAAAAAATTTTTTTAAACCTTTGTTCCATTTGTTTTCTTCATTCTCAGTTCTGAAACAAAAATCAGAAAGTCGGACCATTTCCCCCAGCCTTAAAGCCCGTACACACCGGGACGAATATTCGCCAGGCGTTATTCGCCAGCGTTTTTCGCCACGTCTTTTGTGTTCACACCCAGGCGATTTTCGCTGACGATGAGCCGAGCCAACATGCAATTTCATTCCCTGACATTAGATGGCGCTCAATGTAAAATAGAAATACTCCTGTACACAAGGTGGTCGCTTTTCACTCAGAAGAAGAGAGCCAGTATTTACGCGCTTGTCAGAATCATACAAAGAAAACATGAATATTTCAAGCACCAGTAGCTCCAGCTCCAGTTCCAATGATGAAGAAATTATTGTTCTGTTGAATGATGAAAGACGCCGGAAAAGACGCCGATTTTGGGTACATCCCATAGTTACGAGAAGAGAAGAACATGGTGAGTTTTATCGACTGGTACAAGAGCTGAAAATGTGTCATGAGCGTTTTCGGGGATATTTTAGAATGTCCGTCATTATTTCTTTGCGGCAGTGTAGCCGCTACTTGGCGTCTATCTTCTTTGCTGGTATGTGTGCTCAGAAAGGCAATGTTGTGTTTGAGCGCCCCCAAGTGGTGTTTTACTTCAGAAGCTCCAGACACGTGTGCAAAAGCGCCATTCTCATTGGTCTCATTTTTGACGCGGCACGTCAAACCAAAAAAACGAACCCAAGGCGTTTTTTAAAAACTGACGCTTTGACGCGTGGCGTTTTTTCGCGTCGGTGTGCACACTCACATTGGTGCCCTTTGTTTAGTCAGGAGGCGTTAAACGACGGCGAACATCGTGCGTGAAATTCGTCCCGGTGTGTACGGGCCTTTAGACTGTAGAGGCATCTACTGCAGCCGTGTGAGGCGTGTGGGGTCGAAAGGGCGAGCCGTCTCCTGGGCCTGCTGTTGAACACACTTTTGAACAATTCTGCCTCCATTTCCCAGAGTTCCACAGCCAGAGCTGGCATGCTTTAGACCAGGGGTGTCATAATCCAGGCCTCGAGGGCTGTTGTCCTACATGTTTTCCAACCAAGCTGCCGTTGAAGCTTCTTATTGGCTAAAACACACCTGATCCAGGTAATCAGCAGCAGATGAAGCTGGATTTCTGCAAGGGGTCGGCCTTCGAGGTCTGGAGTTTGACCTCTCTGCTTTAGACCATTGACTGTATAGACATTCTGGAGTGAGTGAGTGTGACATCAGCCATAGTAAACATTTTACGTCTGGCTTGAACCAAATGAAGTCAATTTGGTTGCGATTTTTGGTTGGTTTTTTTCGCGATACAGACGCCGCTATATTAGAGGTAGAAATCGTGAGGCAGCAGTGATTGGTCTGAGTCATTGTTTCTATGGCAACCACTCTCACCCATCAGAAGAGAGCTTGTTTGAAGTCCACACTCCTCCCACTTGGAGGTGGGCTATACAGAATCTGTCGATCAAATGTTTTGAACGTTGGGGGGGCTAACAGGTTCTACCTATTGTCAGATCTAGAATGATTCTTCTGACCAATAAAATGACCGAATAACAGCTCTTTGTTTCTCTATGGAAGTCTGTTGGCTTCCTGGAACCAGTGGTTACTTCCTGTTTGGAATGCTGGAGGGGAGGGGCCACTCAGTCCAGTTTTTTCTACAAGCCATTATTGTTCTCAGAAGCAATAGAAAACTATTGCATGCTTGGAATCAGCTGGTAAATCCACTTTTACTGGTTCTGTTGTTGACATCAACATTTCTCTGTTGACACATTTTAGTCCAGCTTTCATTAAAGTCAGAGTTTTTTTTAAAACTTCCTGTTTGGATCAAACATGTATTTGCTCCAAGTTTCTATTTGCCGTGTACAAGTTTGGTCCGTGCACGAGGAGTTGTTACATGTGAGCTTTCTGCCGCTTGCCTGGCGGGAAAAGCAACTGAAGGTTTCCCAGCCTCCAAACATCTCTTTGCCACCAAATGAGCATTGAATCCAATCCTTCCTCTAACCCTGTGCATGGTCACGGGGTTGCTGGAGCCTATCCTAGCTGCTGAAGACAGCCTGAACACTGCACCGCTAATGACCAATCTCTCTAATATGGTTTGTATTGCTTTGCGTGTTGGCAGAACGTTGAAGGAACCCTGTGCTCAGGGTCTGTTGCTACATCATTGGTGTCTGTCGGTCTTCAGGTTTTGGAAGGTCATTGTGGTTTTCTCTTGAAGTCAGCTGGGTTCACCCTGCTTTCCACAAAAAAACGTCATCGACAAATAACGAATGAACACGCATGTCTCACGAATGGCCGACATTTCATGCGTGCCGCACATCTGCAGGAGCCTTTGCTCTGAATCAGGGAAGCCGATCACCTCAGAAATGCGGTTCTGGTCTGTAGCTTGGTTCTCACTGCAACGCTTTGACACGGCAGGAGTTGGCTGGGCTGTGTTGACAGACGGGCGGCTCACTTTCACAGGCCTCTAAACTGGCTGTGGCGGTTTAGTTGTGGTTTAGGTGTTGTTTCTCACATGTGCTTGACGTCAAAGGGGAGCGTCCGTTTCTGCTCAGAATCCAGCCTGGGATCAGGATTTTAAATAAGGCAGGAGGAGCGTGTATGAACACGCACATCACTTTTCTCTGCTTTGGGCTTTTTCTTTTCTTTTCGATCGTTTTGGCGGAATGCGGTCAGACTTACTTTCTCATAGCCAGGGTGCTTGAATCCTGGATCTCTTCAGCAGGAACGAGTCCCTGACGTGAGCTTGGGCAGGTGTGCCGCGGACGCACCTCCAGCGAGCCCTCCGCCCCTGAAATGGCGGGAGAGCGGCGAGGGTTTCTATTCTGTGACGTGGGCCGGCGGAGCTTTATTAGTTTAGCGGTTGTAGCTGGGCAAACACTTGTTGTCATCACTCTGGGGTGTTTCCTCCAGCTGAGGCTCATAAAACACACCACTTTGTGAGTTTCCCTTCATGTGGGACTCCTTGCATTCATTATGTCCACAACTGGGGGGGCGATGTGGCGTGCTGCGATGGCAGCAGCGGGGAGCTGGAAGCTGGGTGGCTGCTGGGATCTTCAGCATGAAGGGCTGTCCTATTAAACGTTTACTGGGAGCTCCGCCTACGAGCAGCCAGCTGTTGGTAACGTTGACTTTACGGCGCGTTTCCGTAGATCCTGTGGTTCCCAGGGCTGCAGTTTCATTTTTTTTTTTTCTTTTCTTTTTAGCCTGTGCCCTTGGTGGCTACCCTGCCTTCAGTCTGACCCGACGCTGTCGTATCAAGGATAATTGTCAAGGTGTGAAAAGGTCAATGTGTTCCACGCTCAAGGGCTCGGCGGCAGACAGGCCGCTTCTGTTTCTTCCTGCTCCTTCAGCCCAGGCCTGAACTTCACCCCTCACTCCAGATGTTGCTACAGATAAGAGCTGGCTTTCCCGTTTGTCCTCTCAGAATCACGGAGTCGGGCAGAGTCTTGCTTAAGTTTAGTCTCTCCATGTTCTCTCCCAGCCCCCCCCTCGACTCCCCCAAGACGCTGTGAGAACAAGGGTCACTTTTCAAGCCTGTCTGGACTCTTATTCATCATTTAGTTCTCCATGCCTCTGGTTGGTGCAGTGTGATTCATGTTCCTACTCCCCCCAGCCGTCCCCCATCTTCACCTGGATGAAGCTCGTCTGCTGGACTTTAAATATGTAGAGTTAGATAAGTTAATCCTTCTCTATGAGCTCTGGTACGTCGTCTGTCCGTCCTGGGGGAGGATCCCTCCTTCATGTGGACATCCTGAGGTTTCTTCATTTTTTCCGTTTTTATCCGTTTTTTGTTTGTTTTTCCTTACTGTGGCGGGGGTCTAAGGTTAGAGATGCCAGTTTAGTCTGTTTAGTTAAAGTTTTTTAGTATTATCCTGTTGAATTCTATGCATGTATGATCCTTTTTGATTGCATGTTTACCTTACAATTACCGGCACGAAGCCCATTGAGACGACTGTTGTTGTGACTTTGGGCTGCACAAATAAAGTTGAATTGAATTCAGCTGGATATCTGGAGGGCAAAGGAAGGGAAAGGTCTTACAAAACACCCCAGCATGCCTCTGGAATGAGCAAGAGCACATGTTTACGTGGAGGGAGTGTGTGTGCTCAGGCGAAAGAAAAACGGCATGTCCCGCTCAGTGCGAGACCCCCCGGCTCTGCGTCCTCGCTCGAAATGTGGAAATGCTGTTGGGTTTTTGCACGTGACTCGCGCTTTCCTGGAGGCAAACTACTCTGAAAGAACTAATGAAGGCGTGACAGACGGCGAGGAGGAGACGGACGTTGGGGTGGTGCAGTCAGAGGGGGGCGAGGATTAGGGGTGTGCAGAGCCGCCTGGTATCCCCTTCCTCCCGCTCAGCTGATGTGCATCTTGGTGAAAGCATGAAGACGGGACGGCCTTCAGCAAACACGCCGCCCTGTCTTTCAGGAGGCAGCACGGATACCGGCAGCTAATGTTTTCCTCATCGGGGCCGCAGCAGCCAATCACAGACGGGCAGAACGTTCAGACATCACCGCCGCGCTGCACCAGCTCGCAGGGTGCAGGGACGTCCACCGTGGGAGACACAGCCACAGCCGCTCGATCTTCCTCCAGGGAGGATCGGGAAACTTTTCCGATGGCTTTGAAGAAAAATTCAGGGACAGAAGGAAGGGGGATCTCCAGCCGACACTGCCATTGGTCACCAACGATAGAAGTGTGCAGTAAAAATGCATTTAAACCAAGGATACAAACAGATAATGTCGTCCCACCCCTCCAATTCTGTGCCAAAAGTGGGAAAAGGTCAGAAGGACAGAGGGCAAAGCTCCCCGACCGTCTCTGGGGGATAAAAACCGACACAAGCAGTGAAAGCAGTCCAGAAATAACTAAAAAAAGCTAAATGCCTGCGGCTCTCTAGTTCCGGCTCGTCTCTCACTAAAGGAAATGATGCCAGCTGGAAATAAAAGCCCGATTTGGACAGGAAGATTATTTGGGGCCTAAAACCAGTTTCAGGACGTAAGACGGAGGAGCGGAGCCCCGAGGAGGGAGACCGAACGGGAGATTGCCCTTTGAGTTGGTTCTTCTGTTCTGAAAGGTTCATTAGGTTTTCCAAAAATGTGACTTCTTTGCTGAAGCTTCCCTGCAGCTTTCTGATGATCTGATAAGATGTGAGAGCAGGTCAGCGCCGTGTCATCAGTCCCACATCTGACTTACACATCATTATTTTTATTGGGGAACTGTAAACGCCACGAATCAGAGAGTAAAAGTGCAATTACAGCGGCCTAAAAGAGAAACACTCTTGACAGACCCACTCGGATGAAAATGTTTGTTGTTTTTTAACATTTCCTTGTGGCGTTTTTCTAAAGTATGGAGGACGTATATGAAGACAATTAAACCCAAAACTGCATTTCTGAGTATTTTAGTGTTTTCTTTTTACGCCAACCGGGGCACACATGTGAATGTATGCCTGTGTACAAATACTTTTTATAAGTAATTCATGACTAATTATCCTAACTGTGGTATATTTGCATATATATTTCTGTTGTTTACCTTTTTTTTGTTTTATGGGTTTTGTGTTTTCCTGTTTCTCTTTCTTTATTCTAGTATCTTCCTCCATGTCTTGCTGCTTAACTCCTCCTACAGTTGTTCATCTATTTCAACTATTCAACTGTTCAAATGTTCACCTCTTTCAGTTTTTTCCAGCTGTGACTTTTGGTCCTTCAAATCCTTGAACTTTTCCAGATATTCCAGGATTTCCAGGATTTCTGCCTCCATTGAAATCCATGGAGAATCCTTGGTGCAGAAGCTCGCTGGTTCGATACCCGGCTCTGGCATTTTTCACAAACAGATCTTTTTTGTTATTGTGCTGTTCTCACTTTATTCATGGTCCACTTTGATCATTTCTTTATTTAATTTTTATTTTTTGGCCAGTATTAGCCTTTTAAGTTTGATTATCATTCAGGAATTCAGCTCCTTCCAATTTTTTTTTGTGATTACTTAAAATAAACATATTACAAATCCAAACTCAGAGGTGAATTTGTAATGAACTCCTGCCGTTCTGCAGGAATAACCACACAGGTTTTTGGATTTTGGCTAAAAACGGCGTCTGCTTAATCAAAAGAACACAGGGAAACGCTTTTGAAAATAGATTGGAAGATGACCGGAGGGGGGCTTTAACCCTTTAGAAAGTAAGAACATTTCTTTACTTGGATGACCCTTCGAACGGTCGAAGTAGCGGAAAGAATGGAAACCCTGGAACGCTCTGATGTGAAAGGGTGAATCCGATAACCAAACATCCAGCGTTCTGCCTCCCTCCTCCTTAGAGGGGCAGTTAGAGCGTCTGGTGGACCTCAAATGATTTCCTGTCGGTGGATAAGATCAGCCAAGGATGGACACCAACTACCCCACCTCTATCTCCAGACGGTTGCTCTAAAACGCCCGGTACCTCCTTTTCTGGCACAAACCCCCCCTGCCGACCAGGTCCCCGGTCTCTGTCTGTCCCGGTTCAGAAATGCATCTTCTGCCATCGTTCTGGGACTTTTCCACATCACAATCATTTGTCTCAGCGGATCTTCATGACCTTTTTTTTTTTTTTTATCAATGTCGGTAAAAATTAGAAAGTTGTTTGGAATTTTAGCCCAAGTTTAATTAGTGGTTTCGTCTTTATGCTTTCCTTTTGAAGGTTCCAGCAGATTCGAGGGTCCGCCTCATGTCACTTCTGAACAGCGGCGCCCCAAGTGCTCGTCCATTGCTATGGACTTCATAAAGCGTGATATTATTAGATGGAGTGTCTGGAATCTGGGCCAAGCTTGGACATGCTTCATATGCCGGAGACGGTTTCCCTCGGGTTCTGCAACATCTGCCGTGACTCTGACGCAGATGTTGGGTTTGTTTTCCGTCCTCACGGCTAACCCTTCCAGCTTTGTGCTCTTGAAGTCTGCGATTCCGAGCTGCTCTGGATGTTTTCCTTTGGTCACAGCTGTCGTTGCATGCTGGCTTCGCCGCCTTGCTGGGTCCCAAATGCAGGATTGGATGCCGTTTCAACGCATCCACTGAAGTTCTGTTGTTTCTGATGGTGGTCAGCCGGGTCACGGCACGGACCTGCGGGTCAGTATAGTACCCCACCTGAGCCGAATGCTTGACTTCTGCACAAAAAAAGGATGAGTGTCGAACCTCTTTGGTGGAGCCGGACCTTGTTGCATCTTCTGCTCGTTTTTCTTTGTCCTGCGTCTCGATCAGCAGGAGTTAAAGTTGGTTCAAGGTGGAAATTGCTGAAAAGACGCAAGTTTGCCTTGTTTGGGAATCAAAGCCATCAAAAAACAAACTGCACACTTGGAAAAAATGTTTAAAAATGAACAAAAAAGGAAACTGAATCCCTGCAATAGCTAGCAACCCTATGACCCCAGAAGAGATTCAGCCAATCCTTAAAATGGATGAATGGAAATGGACTTTTTTTTTTTTTTTTGGGTCAGTTATATAAAAAGGGGAAAGTTGAGTAAGTTGAGTAATAATCATTCAGCCCTTGTTTTCTCAGCTTTTACTTTTTTTTTCTCCTTTAATTTTTCTTTGGTTGTTTTTCTTTTATGCATTTTTTTCAAAATTGCTAGTTTGAAGACATTTAACTATCTCATCTGAAAGTAACTAAACAAACGGGTTTCTGTGCCGGTTCTGAAAAAATGAAATGAAGTCACAATACGGACGCCTCCATGTTGGAGTACGGCGTTTCATGGCTGCTCAAGTCCCGCCCTGCTGCATCGCCGGATTTGACACGAGGCTTCTGATTGGTTAGTTTACAGCTGAAATAACTTCAGAAACAAAACAAAAAAAGAAGGTGTTGATAAAAAGGAGTCAGATCCAGAGCGGTTCTTCTCACCAATAGAATGACTTAGTCACAGCAGTCTAAAGACGTTTATGGGACTTTGGCTTCTTGGAGCCACTTCCTGTTTGGAACGCCGGGGGGGGGGGTCACTGAGTCCAGTTCTTATATACAGTCAAAGAACAAAGCACAGGAACTTGTGAATCTTTCTTTTTGCCGTTGTAAAGCGGTTAAACGCTTTGGAGAACTCTGAAAATGTGACGGTCGCTGTTGTGGACCCTTTGGCGTGACGCGTTTTGGGTGGGGTCTCCTCAGCTGTAGCGAACTGTGGATGGTGACGGGAGTCCTGTGGAAGCGGAGGACGGCTGCGGGGACCGAGTGGTTGGCCCAGGTCGATCAGGGTACCATGTGACACCTTTGACACCAGCGTCCCGGGACTCACACACCGAGTGCAGAGTGTCATCCCGGGCGTCCCGCCGCCTTGCGTGATGATCTCAGCCCCCACTGAGCAGAACGGCTCTGAAGTCTGTGTTTATGTAGGGCCCAGTGTCAGGGGGAGAACCAATGTTAAATAAACACGCGCTCTGTCCCGTCTGCATTAGGGGCCGGTACACGTGGCTTTGGCGTCAGGGTAGCATTAAACAGGGTGGGGTGGACCAGCCTGCACCCACTGGCGTATATGAGCTCCCACTTTCCCACAACTTGCTATTATAGTCTTCCTCACTGTCTTGTCTGTACTCGTGTTCCTCCGTGTGTCATGCTGGCTGGACGGTGAAGACGTCAGGCTTTGCACACGGACGGGTCGCTCTTTGTGGGCCGGGCTCCATTGGCGCTCCGGTTCAGAGCGCCTCTTTAAAATGAAAGGCACAAACCTGTTCGCCTGCCTCGCCGTGGGTGTTTTTCGAAAGCAGAGTGGGCCGTTTCGTACATCTGCACATGTGCATGCCCTGCAGATCCGCAACAGGTCCGGCAGCATACCATCGGCATGACGGCGGGGGTGTTGCAAAGCTTGTTAAAACGGCCTCAGCGACTCATTCTTTTACGGCTGCGGTGTTGCCGTCCAAATGTGGTCGACCCGCATGTCCAGCGCAGACGGCGGTGTGTCAAATGCATTAATGACAGCCATCTTTTTTCCTGGTTGGTAGCAGTCGGCCTCTCGGGGGTTGGATGGAAGCCACATCCGGCCAGCAGCCTTCAGAGGTGTTGAGGTCCAAACACGTCATTGGAGGTTCGGCAAATTGCAGGTGGTTGAACAGAAGTAGGTCAGCTCTGGGAGATCAACGCTCGATGGCACTAATTGTCTGCTCGGGTGTCATCGAGTCGCCATCACAAGAGCTCTGCTGGAAAGGCGGAAAACAAAAACAGCCGTGTCTCAGGCGGTTTTCAGAACAATCCACCAGCTCCAACAGTTGTGGGGCAGAGCGGGTAGTTACCAGCTTGCTGACTGTCAGTTAGCTGGTTTTTGCCTCTAATTTGATCTTTGTTTTAACCAGAAGCTCCTCGTTGAGGAGATCAGGAAGACAAACTGAAGAAGCTTTTCTGTCAGCACATGAAAACTTGGAGACGGAGGGCTTGAAACGTGTCCGCGTGCGTGGCGAATGCATTGCTTTGCAGGTGTGCAGTCGCACCGATGGCCTTTGTGTGTTTGTGTTGAGGCTGTCGCACGTCACTGCCGGGACAGCTGGCACCCCCCTGAACTCCGGGGCGGAGGATTTCCCCCGTCTGCTGTCGTCGGGCGTGGGGGCTCCGAGCCTCCCTTCAGCTGTGAAGCTCCGGTCTCTGTGGAGGGAAGAAGGAAAACAAGCCGGCCCGCCCGGGCTTCAACCTGCTAAACCCAGAAACGCCGACCGGCCCCTCCTGGCTGTTCTGTCAAAATCGAGGACGCGTCTTTTGACTCAACAGGAACACAGAAGAGAAACCCATCCATCTTCTGCTGCATTTTCTACAGTTGATGGTAGCTGTGTTTCCGTCACACATTTGTGCAAAACAACTGAAATGTATAAAAAAACCAACGATAAGTCATTCAGAAACACTTTGATTGACAGCAGACACATTCACATTCCTGCCACGGCTCTAGCGCTCATCATCATCAATCAGAGGAGATGTCGGCGCCGTCTTCGTGGAGCGGCGAGATCTTTACACGTGGGAGGGGCTACGGATTAATCTATTTTGGGAAATGGTGGTGTTCCAGAGGAGCTCTGGTGGCGCCGCCGTGCAAGACCGCCAGTTCCTACCAAGAAGCTCATCGCCATCCGGTTGTTGGTCACATGACTCATTTAATTTGAAAGAACCGTTTTCATTGCAGTTTTGTGAAAATATGTCCATTTTGATACTAGCTCCAAAACCATCTCCTCCAAGAGCAAAAGCTTTTCAGATAATTGCAAGTTTCTTTCTAAATTGTCGTGTTTCCAATTTATCATCGCAAATCCAGTTTGCACAATCTCATGGTCACTGGAAACGGCAGCTGGTGATCTGTGTCATCCATGTCATCTACTTTCTTACTGCGCCTTTTAGCAAGTATTTCACCCCCAACCACTCAAAAAACCAACCTGAGGAAAAAGAACACCCCCCCCCCCACCACCACCCCTCTCCAAAAAATTGCTGACATCACAGCTGAAGAAACCATGAAAAAAAAAGAAACGGCACCAAAAATCCCTCAGGCACAACTTCCAAGGGGGGTTTTGAAATTATTATGGGATGGCCACAAGAGCTGTGGGTTGGTTTGCCATTTTCTGTGAAATGTATCCATTTTTACACAATATGAGCAAAGAAAACTTTTGTTTGAGCAACCGCCAGGAATTTTCATGCACGCACCACTGGGTCAAATCTACAACCACAACCAAAGTTTCATTGACCTTTGACCTCAGGAGCCACGTTGATCAATCCCCCCCAAAAATGTAGTACCTTTTACACTTTGAACTGGTCTTCTGTATTTCAATCTTTCCCCTCTCAACTCCTCGAGCGTCGTTGTAAGGCTAATTGTGACCCAGGAAGCACTGATCGGGGGTTCCTGACCTCCATAAAAGGGTAAACCTTTGGCAGCAGACGCCGCGTGTGAGGCGTCGGGTGCTCCCTCACGTTGGAGTGTCCACTCTGCAGGCTGCTTCTGAAGAAGTGCGCAGTCCTGGCAGGAAATTTAATGTGGAACTGAAAAATGAAAAGAAAAAAACACTTTTTTCCTTATCTGCTCAAAATCCAGATGTGAGCAGGTCACGTTGGTGCTGGAACTCAGGTTGAAAACTGGGTTTTGTTGGTTCCATGTAGTTGGAAGTTAAGGTTTAGCTGCTGAATGACTCGTTTACAGAAGGTGCTGGTTGATGCAGCTGACATCCGTCTGTGGATGGGTCAATCCCCACTCAGTTTCCAAACTTTGAATGAGCATTGCATGTGATAGAAATCTGTGTTTCATTGTGGATCATTTGGCGTTTAGCCCTTAACCCTTGGTCTATCCTAGACACGTTAACAGTGGGAGTGGGGTCATCTAGACCCACTAGACAGAGCTCTGAACCTTTGTTCTTCAATGATTTGTGATCTTCACTGGTGTCCATGGATTACATGAAATCCTCTCCACCTTTATCCACCTTTGTCATGGTAGGAGAACACCTCAATGGAAGGGGGGGGGGTCATCTACTCAAGGCCATGTTACATTGCCATTACGTACGTTGCATGGTTGAAAGTATGAAATATTGGATGAAAATTGGTCATACGTGAATCTACATGGAAAAAGTGAGAAAAGTTGTGTTCTCCACGGGAATTTTTTACAGTTGTATCACGAATGAACCACATTAAAACCACACAGGAAGTACGAATGAACTACGCAGAAGTCAACATAGAACATGACCCGTATCTGATTATTGCGCTAATTTGAACATATGTGAGCTGTATATGTGATATAAAAGTTATACATGCGTGAAAAGTCTGTTAGACATTCGTGAAACGGTCATGAAAAAACACATTTGCTCACAAATGCCGTGTGATTTACGCCATTAGCTGACTTTTTTTAAGATCAGGATTGGTCCACGAGACCGAATTTGAATTTTAGACCCTGAGAGGGATCCCCATAATGTTCCCGCTGCGCACGTGACGGTGCACGTGAGTCGGTGCACGCGACCAGCCGAGCGGTTCCGTCCTGCAAGAAGAGCTGCTTCAGTGACATCAGGAGGCAAATATAGTAACCAAGCTCTGCAGGAGCGCGCAGGAGTGCAGACGTGTCGGCACAAAAGAGTCCAACCAGTTCTAAAGACTTTCTGAAGGAGACCCTCACTGGTCCCTGAACACATCATTAGAGTTTTTCTTCAAAATGTAACCTGGAGGTTTCAGAAAGGTTTTTGGCTTTGAAATCTGTGGTTTACAACCAAAATGCTGTATGACACACAATATAAAAATACATTTTTAATAAAAAAAAAATACATTTTAAACATAGTTCTGACCCTTTGTTTTTGGATTTATACACTTATAATTTGTCTTTACCTTTTGGATTGTTGTTAAGAAACATAAAACTGTATCTTCGTAGGAAATGATGACAACTTTACTATTTGGGATTCAGTTTTTCCGTTTTTTACCGTTTTAGGTTTGTTGTGGAATGATTGTGAAACACAATAAAAAAAGATGGGAGGGGTTGAAACTACAAATATATCAAATGCTCAAAAGAGCTTTTTGTTGTGCGACATGAACGGAGGTGAACGACAAAAACGACACCTTTCTGGTTGAAGCTGTGTCTAATGCGCTGAGTTGACAGGAAAGCCGATCTCTCACATCATTTTGTCTCCAAGAGGAGTACTAGAAGGGGGGGGGGGGCAGCGGAGCTTTTCGGTTCAAAGTCTCTGACTGGAAAAATAATATGCAATAAAAGTAGAATAAATGAAACACAATAAAGTACCACAAATGATAATATTAATGTGACTCGCTGAACTGTTGGTGCAAATTTCCATCTGAGTGTGAACTCAAAGACAAATGGTTTTGTACCAATAATATTCATAATTGTCTGTAGATTCCTGTCAGTAGTACTACTAAAAATACTAGTAAAATATGGACAAATATGTGTGAAATAGTCTATAGGCTGCTTTTCTGTAGCCTTTCAGAGTAAACTATATCCATATATATGATCCTGTATTACCTTTGGAACACTAAAGAATGATTTTTTTATAAAATATGAGGTTTTTTTCGCAGCCCACTTTTCTACCCAGGAGTGAGACGACTAAATCTCTGAGGCTCCGCCCTTCTCTCCTTGTGGGTGTCGCCCATTTTATAAAATCATCATAGAGTCAGCCTCAGCAGTGTGTCTGTCACTCCCTTGAAAACAACATCCAGACTTTTGCAAAGATGGACGTGCACATTGTTAAATAAAATAAAAGCGCTTAGCCGATCACCGCTAGCTACAGTGAGAAAGTGGGCGTGGTGTATGTTGGCCTGGAGGCGGGGCTGGCAGCACAGACTCTTCACCATGCAATGATGTCACAATGTGAGAAGACACTCGTTTTTCTGCATTGGGAGGGGCTGGTGCTCAGAGGAATACTCGTGAATGGATCAAAATACCACTTTGGGTTGTTTTTCGGTGAGGAATGTCCGTTATAAAACCCTCTGAATGGTTGATTCTGCATGATATAGGCCCTTTACTTCGGCTTTCAGATTCAAAACAAAAATGTGAGACAGTGTTTTGCAGAACTTGTCATCAAATGAAGCTTCAGTGGTGGGGTTGAGGGTTCTCTTCCTCTGTGTATATCAGATGCCCGTTACAGCCCCACATGTAAACTCTCCCATATGAAGACGCGCCCCGCCGTGGTGAGCGGTGTGGTGAGGCGACGGGCGGCTGAAGCCTCCTGTGGCTGATCACCACTGATGCAATCCTCTGTGAGCGACAGGTTGACGTGATGACGGGTCGCCAAGGTCGCCGGGCTTAAAGGTGCCCGTCTTCTTCAGAGAGGAGACTGACTGAAGTTTGTCCTTGTTTTCCCAGGGGGAGGCGGGAAGAGGAATGGCCGCAGCAAGAAGTGGAAGGAGATGCTGAAGCTCCCGCACATCAGCCAGTGTGAGGAGCTGCGCCGCACTGTTGGTATGAAACCCGGGGTGTGATGTGGTGTCGTTGGGGTGGGTCCAACTGCAAGAGGAAGCTCGGATTGGACTTCCTTCCTTTTTCTGCCCGTCTCCACCCGCAGTTACAGGCAGGGGACAGGAAACGGGGGGCGTGTGCGACCGAGACAGGGAAATGGTCCGTACAGTTGTTGATGTGCAAGCCCTAAAATTGCATCATGAAACCAGAATGAGTTGAAAGACGCTTCCTTCCTGTCATCGACGTCCAGGTTGAACTTCAAAGCGCCGGCGGGACTCGTCATGTGTCGTCCCGCTCGCGGGGCTCCTGCCCCGCTCAGCTGCCTCGGCTCACAGAGCGCCGCAGAGCCCGTGTGTGCGTGTCCATGTGTGTTTGGGACAGAGCTGGTGCGTCACAGCTATCTGCCAGAGATTGCAGTGCCAGCCTCCCCCACATTCTCACATACTCTCGTCCGTCTCCATGCATCCACTATCTCTCTCTGTCTTCTTTTTTTCATCCTCTTCACAGCGGGACAGAGGAGTGGAATTATGGGTGGAGAGTGGTAACCCCTAAAGGCTGGGGAAAAAAAGTGGCTTTTAGCAGCGAGAGCGGGGCTCTTTAGACGACTAGAGCCCTGGAGGGCGGCCTTCGCTCGTCTCTCCTGCTCAGCACTTAGACGCCGTTCATTGTCACGGTGTCGCAGCTGCTCAGCCCTCACAGATCCAACGAGCTGGCTCATAAAGCAGGACAGGAGCCTGCCCTCCCCATTTGTAAAGATACGTTTTTATTTCTGCCAGGACTGACCGGCTCCCACCTGAACTGATTTATGGAGGTTGAGAACTCGGCAGCTGTTCCTGCTGCTAGCAATAGTCCTTTAAGGTGCTCACATCTGTGCATAAGAAAGTTCATCACTAGCTTACAGCCACTCACACCCTCAAACTAGCATTAGCCGCACAGTTTAGATCCATATTCCGGCTCAGATGAGGAAGACAAAGACAAACATCATCTGCAAATGGATGCATCAGAAAGGAGCTTGTAACCTGCTGATTGTAGCACCTATGTCACAAATGAGCTCTTTTTCAAGCAGCCTTTTTTTCGTTTGGTCCTGATTTGCAATGATTTGAACAAAGAATTTTATGCTGAATTTTCTTTATCTACGTCCGGGGGTGCCCAAATTGAGGCCTGGAGGGCCGGCTGCCTGCTAGTTTTTTAAAAACCCTGCCTTATCTGCTGCTGATTACCTGGATCAGGTGTGTTTGGCCAATCAGGAGCTTCAGTGAACACCGGCCCTCTGGACACCCCTGATCTATGTCCCCCCCTCACCAGAAAAATGCCAAATCCCCATTTTCATTGGAGTAGGTCTTTAAATGTGGCTAAAAGTAGGTCAGGAGTCCCGTCCGGCAGTGGTTTGTGGGTTCATCCTTCATGCTCGTTAAACTGCTGCGAGTTTGTTTGTGGGCTGTGGAGTGAGGAGCCTTTAGGCTTTCGGCATGTTCACGGCATGACCCAACTGTTGGGGTTTACGTACGACAGCATCGCGTCGGTGCTGTTGCGTAATTCCTCTATCACACAGAGTGCGACATCAAAATAATCCTCCGTGTGCGTTTAAACACAGACGTGCAGTCACACACACACATCCTTAGAGGGATACAGTACGGCAGCTGATAGCAGTGTCTTTGTTGTGTCTTGATAATGTCAGGCATTTGACCTTAGCCTTGACAAGTGAGCAGTACTTCTATAAAACCCAGATTACATTATGGGGCTGCAGCCGCTCTGTCTGCCAGGCTCGGAAACCTCTCTCGTCCTCTTCTTTTTCCATCCTTCTCTCATTTTTCTGCTCTGTTGCGTGTTGCCAGCTGTGACGGTGTAGCACTGCAGCTGGTGACACATGCATGCACACGCAGACACGCAATCACGCCACCCATTAACTTAAACGTACTTTTCTCTCCGTCCCAGTTCCTCTGCAGGCACCCCTGGGTGCACACGGGGTTGCCGACTCCTAATCCTCACGCGCACACTTACACAACACTCACACGGCGTCATCTTCAGTTTCTTTTGTTTACCCGCCAGTTAGTGAGCGACCCATCAGGTCATGTGACTCACCTGACGTTGTTTGGATTTTACTTTTAAGGGGGACTATTGGGAGTTTTGTAAATAACAGATCATGTTTCTTTGGGTGGAAGAGGATTGACATTGAGCTAATGAAGAGCTACGCCCAGTAGGAGAGTAGGAGGGGCTTATGATTTAAAAAAGGGAAAGTATTACAGGAAATGACGAGGGTGTCTTGGGATAAGCAGTCGATGGGCTCAGTTTCCTTGGATTACAAAAGAAAACTCTCACCTTGGCCGCTTTGTATTCCTTGTGTGGTTTGACAAGCTCTTCCCTGAGGAACCCACGACACCAGCGCCGGCCCGCTGTGGAGCACGTCTCTGAAAGTGGAGGTGGTTTGGACGAGGCGGCAGCACCTTCACACCTGTTCACATTCGTCTAAAGCGTCTCCGCCCAAACCGGACACCTTTCATTGCAGCTCACCCCACTGGTGCAGACGGTCCCGCTTTCCATTTTTCTCTGACACCTTACCACCTCACACACTTCTGTTTTTTTAATGACAGGTGTTCCCATTTTGCACCCAATGAGACATTTCTCCTGTGCAAAGAGGGACATGTTTTGTTGCTTTATGATGTCCAGAAGTCCCCTTCTGTAGCCTGAAAACCTCCCGCTAAATGTAGGTAAACATACAGCGCCTTTGTCACATCTGCCCTTACGGGTGGATGCAGGCTGTAAACACGGGGCAAACCTGTGCAAAATGTTTAGAACTGGAGACCTACAGTCCGTAAGCAGCCAGTACTCGCGCCTTACTCACGACTAGAGTGTGGCTTTAGGACGCCGTATGACAGCATTACCCGTACATCATAAGTGCGTACAACTTCCATTAACCTTATGAATTATATATCACGTTACACTTACCACACACGCACGACAATGGTACGTTCCATTTTAGTGACGCCCTCTGACGTGGCGCCCCCCCTTGAGATGCCGCAGCTCTTCTCCAAGACCGGACAACCGAGACATCCCCAGCACCCGTACAGGAGTGTGTGACTTTGGGAGTGGGGTCATCTAGACCCACTAGACAGAGCTCTGAACCTTTGTTCTTCAATGATTTGTGATCTTCACTGGTGTCCATGGATTACATGAAATCCTCTCCACCTTTATCCACCTTTGTCATGGTAGGAGAACACGTCAATGGAAGGGGGGGGGGTCATCTGGACCCCATAGGATAGCACAAGGGTTAGTTGTGTACGAATTTTGTAAAACATAAGATAAGTGTCACGTTTTCCTTGGATCTTGCAAAGTTGATGGGAAGCAAACTGTGGGCCGTCTCACATCCTCAGCTGGTTATAAAAAAAGTGGATACTGATGTCATTGATCTCTTTCTCGGCTACATTTCAGGGGTTTTGGTTCAAATAGAAACAAAAAAATACAAGATAGTTTCCAAAAATCGACTCGTCAGCAGCCACATTGTGACTTGTCTTTACGTACACCCATACAGCTTCTAGAACAGAGAAAGTGGAGCAGCCGTTATGTTAACGGGCTCAGGTAATGACAAAACACAAGAGACCGGTTTAGCCTCTTCCTGCCCAAGTTACCCTGAGGGGATTTAATCAGCCTCTATTGTAGACGCAGTCTTCTAGAGCCCTGCACGGGACTATTTTCTTCATCCCGCTCCTGCCCGCTCCCACAACGTATGCGTTACAATCCCGCCCGCACCCGCAAAACTCTGAGAATTTCTTCCCGCACAATAATAGAGATGCATTGATTTTGTGTCTTCACCCCTCCAGCAGGAAAAAAGACACGTATTTGTATTAAAATTCTTAAAGAGCTCAGAGGGATGGGATTCTGCTTCTTGCTGTAAAATGTGACAGTCTTTAAAAATGATCCTCCCGTGTTGTGTCTGCACGGAAGCTCTGAACCAGCTGGTAAAGATGCAGGTCAAAGCCATTTGAATTTATGGAGGAAAAAGGGCGTTGCACACCCCCAACAGCAGGTTAGATGACAGAAGCCATTAAGCGTCTCTACCTGGTGCGTTCACGGAGACTCCAACAGCCGCACAGCCTAACGTAGTCCGCTATTATATATTCATGAGAAAACCGCCCAATCTGGCAACACTGATCCCGCGGGGTTTTTTTGCCGCCCGCTCCCGCCCGCAGCACAAATCAAACCGCCCGCTCCCGTGAGATTTGCGTTGGGTTCTGCAGGACCTGGCGGGACCCAATCCCAATGCAGCCCTCTACAGTCGTCTCCCCCTCTGTAGTTTTCTCCAACGGCTGTTTTTCAGAACGGATTGATCAGAAGTGTGTTGTTTTTCACCTTGAACCCTGCAAACCTCCTTCAGGCTATCTCTCACTGCCATCATGTACATTCGGCGCATATTGCATGGTTGAAAACATAAAATATTAGAGGAAAATTGGTCATATGTGGAAAAAGTCAGAAAAGTTGTGGTCTTTACGTGAAATTCTCACGAACGAAAACTATGAAAGAAGTAGGATTAAACCACACAAGGAACACGGAACAACATAGATGACGAAGTATGTGATTATTGCGATTCATTAGTGATTTATGTGTCAATATTTCATTTTAAAGGACTTAAATCATGCTATTTTCATTCCATTCAGAGTAAACGATATCCATGTATGTGATTATTTATTACCACATCGATTTTATAAATTGAATATTATCACAGCTCATTTTCCTACCCGACGATTCGATCTCTGAGGCTCCGCCTTTCTCTCCTTGTGGGTGCCGCCCATTTCCTGACATCATCCTAGAGCAGGCCTAGGTAGCGTGTCTGCGTCTTGCCCACGATAACAAACAGCTTCTGAGCTGAGGGCCGGCCGGGGGCCGGGCCGGGGGCCGGGCTGTGTTTGGGTTGCAGGAGAAGCTGTTAAGGAAAAAAAGGAAACACTTTCTTTGCCACTTACTTACTTGTAAAAATAGTTTTTAATAACTGTATCTAAGTAAAATACTGCGATGAATTACTAACCAACTTAGTGGCTGAGTAGCTCAGTTGGTAAGGGGAAAAGCTACCATGCAGGAATCCAGGGTTCAATTCCAGGAGGGGAATAAGCAATGGTACTGGGGGCAATTACCATATCACTCAGTGAGGGTCCTTAGGCAAGACCCTTAACGCTACCGCCTCCCCAGCTGCAGCTCACCGCTCCCCCAGGGATGGGTCAAATGCGGAGAAGAATTTCCCCATTGAGGGACAAATACAATATTGGAAAAAAAAGAAAAAACTTTGCATTTGGGATGAAGTTTGGAAAAAATGGAATCATTTCATGCACGTAGGATAAGCGAGCGATGCCCGGCGCTTCCCTTCAGGGGTCAAAGGAGAGATGTTTCTTTACATGCAGTGGGGCAGAGAAACTGTCAATCACACAGATGTGTTTTTTTTCTTCTCTGCAGTCAGATATCAAGTTATGTCTGTAGAAAATGTATTTTTTTCACTTGGAAACTTTTCAGTGTTATATTTCAGAGGTTTTCACCGTTTTTTCCCAAAGGAATCGGCAGCTGCAAAGGCTGTCTGTCCAATTTCACCAGATTTGGAAACCAGAACAAAACTAAACTAAGTGTTTACTGTAGGATTTCTGACTTGTTAACTGTAAGATGTGTGATGTCATAAAAAATGGGTTAATCCCGACCATTTTCCTGCGAAACCCTAACCCATGGATGGGCAAATTCGCAGTGCTTGGTCCAAGTTGACTCTGAGTGAACTGTTTCCTATGCAGCCAACTGTCACCAGATCAGGAGTGAGCTTTGGAAGGCACACCCCTACCTGAATGCGACTCAAATTGTGCAATTATAACTTGTCCCCACGTGAGTAAATGCTCTACTTATACATCTGATGTCTTAAAACTCAAATACCTTGAACTGAATTTGTAAAAAAAAAATTATGAACATGTTAAAAATAAAGGTCAGAGCCTCAGTGACCAATATTCCTGACCATATAACAGACTGAGTACAGGCTTTTATTTCTATGTTTTGACGAAATCAATTTTGGTTTTTCCGATATACAATCTATTGAGTCAGACACATACAAACTAAAGCCTCCAAAAGTATTTCAATCCTAAATAAATCTAAACATATATTAGAAAACAACAGTACATATTTATTGTACTGCTCCTTAATTCTACCATATTTCTCCTACTGTATAGAAATGTGGAGGAATAACTCTAAGAGCTCACTACATCCTCTCTGTTTACTTTAAAAACGAGGCGTCAGAATTGTACATGAAGCTGGTTATCTTGATCATACAAACAATTTATTTTATCAATCTAGACTTTTAAAACTGGATGACCTTGTGGATTTTTACACCGCACATCTTCTATACAGAGCCAGAGGGAAATCGTGACCATTTAATATCCATAAACAGTTCTTAGAAAATGAAGGAGGAACAAACTGAGGGGATGCAGGAACTTCAACCACAAAGAAAAGTTTCTGTGTGTCGGTGTGTGGCACTAAACTTTGGAACGGGATCAGTAATGAGCTCAAACAATAATCAAATATTTAGGAAAATGTAGAAAGAAACTCTGATTTCAGGATATAAGAGAAGTAAAGGATCAACAGGTGTTTGAATAATTCCAAATCCATGTGTGAACTCGATTGTGGTGAAATAATCAGAGATCTTTTGATTACAACCACTGAGTGTTACATTGTAATGTGCAATAATGATTACTGAAAGGTTAGAATTACAACCAATAAGCTATTGATTTTAGTTACTTGATCTGCAATGTGTAGCAATAATAACTGGTTTAATGTGATCATGTGTTCCAATGATAATCAATGAATATTACTGTTACTGTTTACTGAAATCATGAATGAATGTTTTCTGAAGATCATCAATCATTACTAGACACTGGATTTAGTTATTTGAAAAGAATCTATCTGATCAGAACCGGAGTTAAAACACTGTAAAACTATCAAATGAATGAACCCAGTGGGGGGGGGGGGGGGTTATATAAGCTCGCTTCTTCCCACTCCTTTTCAAGGAATAAATCAAACTCTACTTATACTTCAGTTAATGATCACTGTATTTAATTAAGCATAGCTTATTTAAGTGACATTTTTGTTTTGTTTTAATTTCTATCTTATTTATCTATGCGTTTCATCATTTCTGTAATGAGTTTGACAATTTTTGTAAATTCTTTATGCTTGACTACAATGCTGAAGTCTACAACAATCACTACATTTTCCAGAAATGGCAAAGCACAATCACGTTTGAGGTCTTCTTTTTTTTTTTCAAAAGTCCCTGTAACTAAATATGCTTCACTCAGATGGGTCCGTGGCTCGAGGCAATATTGTACAAAACTGCACTCTGACATTTTTTGCTTTTCTTCTGGAAGTGCTACACTCAACATACATTTTCCAGAAATGCAAGAGCCAATCACGTTTGAGGTTCTTTTTTTTTTTTCAAAAACCCTGAAACTAAATATGTTCCCTCAAAGGTCGTTGCTCGACATGAAGTATTTTTAAAAAAAATGAAGCCTATTTCTTTTCCCACGAGCTCATGTCCACCTTTGTTCTGCTCACTCTGAAACAGTGAAGCTAATCTTTTTCCTGCTCTCCATTCATTGGAATCTAGCGACATTTGGTCCGGATCATCTCCAGACGGTCTCAGATTTATGGCTTAGGAAAGTCTGTCAGTTGTGAGTCAGACTGTGGGGCTCTGGCCTGTGGCTTCACAGCTGTGGCCTCCTCGTGAAAGCATCCAAACGTATGCGCTGCTGTGTCTTGGATGCGTTCGGGGTTTGGTGACATTGGGTCCGAGGGGGTTGCACTGAGAAGCTGTTACAAACAGAAATGTGAAACCATTCAAATGTTCAGCTCTTTCAGCTTTTTCCAGCTATGACTTTTATTTTTTTGAGTCCTTAAACTTTTCCAGATTTTCCAGGATTCCTGCCTCCATTGAAATCCATGGGGAATCCTTGGTGCAGAAGCTCGCTGGTTCGATACCCGGCTCTGGCATTTTTCACAAACATGTCTTTTTGGTTATTGTGCTGTTTTCACTTTATTTATGGTCAACTTTGATCATTTCTTTATTTAATTTGCATTCAGCAATATAGCATTCAAGCCTGCAGTTCCTTCTGGTATGAAATGTATTTTATTTTATCTTGGATTTGTGCAATAAAAACCGGAGGAAGCCAGCTGGCTTCTCGGGTCTCCAAAAACGTGTTATTCAAGGATAAAAAGCAACGTTTCGTTGTTGAAACGAAACGTGTCAGCGAAGGGTTGAAGCCGATCGTGCTCTGCTTTTGTGCTCTGAAGTTTGAAGGAGAAGAGCTGAGCCGGCCGGAGGAACGGCGTGTGAGGAGAGGTGCAGCTGGGAGTCCGTGGCGAGGGTTCACTGCTGGGGATCGTCCCGTATCTGTCACTATTAGAGCCGCTCTGATCCAGCATCCTTCCTCAAGTGTCAGTGTGTGCGTCTGTGTGTGCGCGGCCTAGTTTTGTTTGCATGTTTGTCCAGCGTGTGTGCGTCTGTCCGGACTGTCGGCCAGTGATGGACAGCTTCCCGGGTCGCCGTCCTCATTTGGTGAAAGAGGAAATATGGGTCAAAGGGACACCACTGGCGTTAGTAATTCGGACCCAGCTGCGCGCGAGGAAAGTGCTGAGTTTGTGACAAAACTCACAAATGATTTTCCTTTTTTGGAAAGGAGTAATCACCGTTTGGGGCTTTTTTCTTCTCCCGGTGAACCAGGGAACCAGTTTAGAACAGAATGTTTGTGGGATTTAGGAGAGCAGTTTGTCTGAAAGCCTGTTTTTCCATCTGAGAGTGTTTCTTTCTGCTGCTTCAGCAGTTTAAGTGTCTGATTTTAATTAATTAGACTTTCCTTCAGAGATCAATCCAGTAAGTTTATTTTTAGTGGTAGTTTGGTCATTTTAGCTTCAAAAATGTCAATATTCATCAATAAGTGAGGTGTTTTGGTATTTGCACGAGTTCCCTTTGAAATGATCAGTAATGAATGAGAAGAAACACCAGTTTCATTAGTTTGATATTTATTACCCCCAAAATAAGAACAATGGGGCAAAAAAACTGTCAAAAAGAAGCGTGGGCATAAAGATACTGTTAATACTTTTTGTAAAACTTTGCCAAAAAAAAAACGGAATACTTTTGCTTTTGCGTTTATCTTTCGGAAATGACTTCCTCTTGTCTTGAATATGAAATTTTGCCTGTTAATGAATCCGAATTATCTGCCTACCCCTACATTAATTCCCCCAAGCAGAAACTTGTGGGAAAATAATATCTTCAGATCTGGACGACCCCTTGATGACATCATCAATAGTCCGCCGGTCGTCTACGTAGCTGCCAGAGCTCGGAAAATACTTAACTGCGTTGGTGTTATAACTTCGTCAAAAATACGTGACGGGGTCACAGGCATAGACATGGAGTTCCAAAACATCAAAGTGTGCGTTCGTATTGAGGCTCATTTGGAGGAAATACATTTTTCAAGTTCTGTGTTGGATTTATGAACCAAAAATAGAATTGAACTTTTTTAGATGGTTATTGATCCCATAGCAGGGAATTTATCTTGTTCCCATAGCTCTGTAGAAAAAATAACATGATAATAATAATGATAATAATAATAATGACATTTTCTGGCTGCATTTTGTTGTTGCCAGGCGACAACAGCTGATCATGTGGAGCAGAGGTGTCAAACTCATTTTCCCAGAGGGCCACATCAGCAGTGTTTGTCCTCAAAGGGCCAGATATAACTTCTACTTGTAACTAAATGTAATGAAAAATAAATGTAACTGTTTCTTAATGTTAAATAACTCATTATTTATTTATTATAACAATTACAGTTGCATAGAAAACACAGCTTGCTACTCTAGCATAAATCCTTTTGAATTTTGTCCGCTTGTTAAAACCATCATAACTCCATTAATGAAGGATCGAACTGCCCAAGTGAATAAAGAAAAATAACATCAAACTGAGCTAGAAGGAACAGGTATGATAGTGTAACATTTACAAAAAAAGGCTGCACACAGCCTAACATCCAACTGACGGTTTGATGACAACAATTTGTCTGCAAATAGGGTCGGGCGATGTCCCTTAAATTGGCAGTTGACGATGTTTGCAGTAAACCATCGGGATGGACGATGGGCACATCGGAACATAAGACCTGAAAACATTGAATATATATATTTTTTAATGGTTTATTTCAAGCAATCAAATAAGAATAATAGACAAAAACAATGCAATCATCAGTTATGCATTCATACAATGACGAATCAAACTTAGGATAATTAGACATTAATAAATAAGCAAACTTATATAATCCCATCCTGTTCTACCGTAATCATATTATTACATGATGTATCATAATTACAGCAGCTACACATAAATAATATGTCATCAACAAAATGAAATCTTTATTTTAAGAAATTAAAAGCTTTTATGCTTTCGCGGGCCACATAAAATGACATGGCGGGCCACATTTGGCCCCCGGGCCTCCAGTTTGCCACATGTGATGCAAACATCGCCCCCGCTGGTCATTTCAGACCCAGAAGTGTCTAAATGAGAGCAGCTGGCATTCCACTTATCAGGTGTAAAACTGTCCATGTTCTTCAAAAAAGAGATGGCAATAAAAAATGATTAAACAAAAATAACTTCATTAAGCAAGCTAACTCAGAACTAAAGTAGGCTAACGAGGCGACAGTGGGATCAGAAAACCCAACTTTCTTTCTTTTTCAGACGTTTTTTGTGTTGCTGTCATATGGTTGACAATTCCCTCCCTTTCTCCAACATTTTGAAGCAGACACTGTTTATCACATCCACCAAGTTTATCTGTGATCTGTCTAATTTGACATGAAAGCTGAATTAATTCCTGCTGAAACTACTGGTTTCTGTATTACTCTAGTATTTTTTTTTAATTGATTACTTTCTTGAAAGTGCTCCTTCTTTTACTTGAGTACATGTTTTTTTATGGCCCCTTTCCTAGTAGGAGGTTATTGGAACGCATGAAAATCAAACCCATAAATTTAAACGGCGAGTGAAAAAGTGGTAAATGAGTCCGGAGACAAAGGAGCGGCTGTTCTCAGCAAACGAAAGGCTCCACAATCTCTGCGGCGTGAGCACTGATCTCAGGAGGCAACATCGGCTGGGACGCCAGCAGACGGGGGGGAGCGATGGAGGCGAGGCAGACGATCTGAGACGCCTTTGCACCTTCCTGTCTGCTGGAGTGGAAGGACAGAGGATCAGGTGTCAACCGCTCTCTGTTGTCTTCTGTCTCCTCAGAGAGGGACTACACCAGTCTATGTGAGAAGCAGCCCATCGGCCGGCTGCTGTTCCGTCAGTACTGTGACACCAGGCCGGAGCTGAAGCGCTGCATCGACTTCATGGACGCCGTGGTAAGGGGCCGGGCCGCCGTCCACCTCCTGGCGTTTTCCCTTTTCCCTGGCCTGGCTGGCGTTTTCTCCGTTTCCACTTTTCTCATACGCTCCGTCTGTCTGTCTGTCTGTCTGTCTGTCTGTCTGTCTGTCTGTCTGTCTGTCTGTCTGTCTGTCTGTCTGTCTGTCTGTCTGTCTGTCTGTCTGTCTGTCTGTCTGTCCCGTGAGGCCAGGCGGGAGCTGGCAGAGGAACGTCAGAGCGGAGTCCTCTGCCTGCTCTTGGCTGCCGCGTGGGTTGGTGGGGTGGGGGTGGGATTAGCAGACAGGCTTCTCCATGAGGTCAAGCCCGCGTCAGAGGCTGCTCCCTGGGGGAGAGCAGGCAAACACAGGCCCAAGCTTGTGTCTAAAGAAAAAAGCCCCCAACTGCACACGCTCAGACGGATCCCCAGAAACCGGGGGAACTTCTAGCTTTTAGCGCCTGGTGTTTCCAGCTGGTCCACACCTGAACGGCGGCACGCCTTTGTTGTAATGTGTGCTCGCTGCTCACTTAAACACACACACACACACAGACGCACAACGCCAAGCAGCGAGCCTGCGTACCGCCGTGTTCCAGCAGAGGCCACATCTGTCACCTGGGAAGTGATGAAGGCCTGAAGATGAAGATCATTTATGGTCCCAGGCTTGTTTCTGTTTCCATTTCTCTCTATTTTGTCTTCATGTGTGCCCCCTCCCTCCCCCCCCCCCTGCCCATCTCTCTCTCTCTCGTCCCCCCTCTCCCTCCTTATTTGGAGAGGTATTAAAAATGTCTGCCCCGGCGTGGCCCGGCGTGGCGTGGCGTGGCGTGGCGTGGCGGCTCAAACGTGTGTTTCTCTCCGGCAGGCCATGTACCAGCTCGCTCCCGATGAGAAGAGGAGGGACTGTGGACTGAACCTTCTAGACACATACTTTAATAACGGGGTAAGATGCACGAGCACATTGCATTCTGTGTGGTCAGGAAGAACGCAGGCATGAGGCGGAGGGGGGCCGGAACATTTTCGTCAAATCTTTTCTGTTCTGGGGTAATGGCGGCGGTCGGTTTCAGCTGTCAGCAAAGCAGATTCACTGGGAACCACCATCTGCCCCATAGGGCTGGGGTTCTTGGAAGACAACAAAATGTCATAGACCACTTAGTGAACCCGTGGAGAGGCGTCCTGCAGGCGTGCTGAGGGCGGAGGGTGGCATTGAACACCTGTAAGTAAGGGGGAAGTAGGTGCAACGCAGATGTGTCGTTCAGATTGTTCCTGACCCCGCACTGTGCGAGACGCCCGTAAGTGCTGTTTAACCCTTGGGCTATCCTATGGGGTCCAGATGACCCCACCCTTCCACTGACGTGTTCTCCCTACCATGACAAAGGTGGATAAAGGTGGAGAGGATTTCATGTAATCCATGGACACCAGTGAAGATCACAAATCATTGAAGAACAAAGGTTCAGAGCTCTGTCTAGTGGGTCTAGATGTCTTGTGGGGTCATCTGGACCCCACAAGACAGCACAAGGGTCAAGTAATGCGTGCGCTCCTCGTTAGAATCTGAGAAAAGTAGACAATCAGTTTGTGCGGATGTCCTGCGGGCACTTGCGCCTAACGTGCACACGCCTTGCCTGCATCATTTGTGCGCGCTGAGCAAGGAGCCAGTACTCGCACCTTACTGATGACTAGAGTGTGGAGTAAGGACGCCGCACGACAGCATCACCCGTACATCATGAGTGCGAGCAATAAGCCTTTTCAAATACTTCACGATACACTTACCTTTCTTTCGGTCAGTGTTGATCATGGATGGTGTATCCAAGCTCTCCTCTTGTGGTGGTCTGGGGTAGGATACCAGGCAGGGCGATGTAATATGGAGGACAGGCTATAGCCCACGCAGACAAACACTTACTGGTGGTTTACTTGTAATTCTATTGAGTTATTGTGAATTACTGTTTACTTATGTTTGTTATGACTTATTGCAATTTGGGCCTATTATGGGATAGTATTTGCTATTACAACTGTGCAGTTATTGTGGCGGTTTGTTCTTCGTTGCTGGGATGACTGACTTTGCCGGTCCAATCCCTAAATTCCTGGTTCCTTTCCTGCAAAATAGTTTTTACTTTATCAACATAACAACATGGTTGAAAAAGCACATTATTGTCCATGCAGATAAAGGCTTTTTAACGTTTGTTTAACTCTGTTAAGACCAAGTTCAGATCTGTTAGCGTCTGTGTCTAAATTGCCCCAAAGTCTGATCCAAATTAACCGAAGTTAAATGTCAAATTTGAGATAACAGATGAGGCTTTCATCATTGTTCTGATTTTCTTCACAAAGTCTTCCAGCGCTTCCATCAGCTTCTCCGCCCCAATACTCTGTTTTTCTGTGTGTGTCCCCTCCAGTCGGCGGCCCACCTGCCCGACATCCCCCAGGACTGGGTGGCTTCGTGCCGCGAGAGGTTGGAGCAGACTCCGTGTAAGGAGCTCTTCAATGACTGCACCAAGTAAGATTTTCCAACAAAGCTTCTAGCTTTCATCGTGTGAGGACCAGCATGCTCTGCTTCCTGCTCTGAGAGCCAGGAGGAGCAAACGGGCTCAGACCCACTACCGCTGACAGTCGCTAGAACTGTGTTGCTCCCCAACGGCGCCTGCTTTAGAGCCACTGCAGGCGGGAGGCTTTGCAGACGTGCCTCAGGTGTCAATGTTTTTTTTTAGCAAGTTCTCTCAGACGGAAGCAGCAGGGGACACATCCTGCTAACTCTTTAGGATGAGGGACATCAGGATCACGTCCTGATAGACCTTCACGTAAACTGAGAATCCGTGTTTTCTAATGCTACGGTCACAAATGCAACTTCCACCGTGCGATGGCGAGGCGTCAGCAGAATCTTCAAGATAAGCTGCTGCCGCCCAGTTTTTTGAAAATCGTTGGCATGGTCATGAATGTAGACGCCGTCAGTCAGGCAGGGATGACGTCATTACGAACTCGGGTGGTGGCAGCTGGATCGCCGTCCAGCAGCAGCTCTGATTGGCTGATGTGTAAATGTCTCTGGATGGCAGCTGGCTGGGGGTCCATAAACTGTCTATATACTGTCCAAGCAAGACTCTGCGGTGGAACCAAGGCTCGCCAGTCAACTTCTTCATCGCCCCTCTTGTGAACATTGCTCTTCTTCTATAGTTGTGCAAAAAGCTCAACGGGCCGTCGTCATCATATTGTTCTCAGCATCAACTGCAGTCTAAAATCGGACAGTCAACAGACAATTTGGGGACCTTGGAGACCCTCCTATCCGTCAGTTATTGCACTGCTGCCTTCCTGTCACTTACCTGTCATGGGACCGCCACTGCGCGACCTCCAAATGTGCCCGGGCGGTTGCTGCCTGATGTCAAAAAGACCTGCAGTTTGGTACACCAGCCATACAAAAATATCTATCAATCCAGGAAAATCCTGATTTGGAAAAAACATTCGGATTGAAAGAAACTAATGCCAAGGATTTGGTGTTTGATGTTTCCTGTCATGTGACTTATTTCTAACCTGGTGGAGAAAGTCCCACTTGATCATTTCCAAAGCATTCCTAGTGGTCTTGTAATTATGATTATGCATTTTCTATGTAACAATTTCAATCTATTTCAAACGGCATTTTTTAATCCGCTTATGATTCAGAATAAATTGAATAAATAAAAATACTCCGAAATGCAGTTTGAATCTTAATTTTCTTTATATATGTCTTCTGTCAGAACCTGTTAAAAACACCAAAAACACCATTTTCATTGGAGTGGGTCTTCAAATCTTTAGACAATGCCCTGACAAAACTATGAAATACTGTTGTAAATGTTGGAATTCATGTGGAATCAAACGATGTTGAGGTCTCTGCCTGAAAGACTTGATTGAAACAAAAGCTAACAACATCCTCGACGGTTGTACCACAACAAAAAAACGTCATGATGGCGTGTTTTTATGAGGCGGGGTATCGAACCAGAGCCCGGACCTCTACTGTGTGCTCTCAGAACTTTGTTGGCGATGCACAAGCGGTGCTGAAACACTAAACGCTTTGAGAGTCTAACCATCGGAGAAGGTCACATGAAGATGGACAGGTTTTCGTTCAAGCTTTTCATGAGAAGTGTGTGTTTCGTTGTGGTACGATTTCACAGAAGTGGAGCTTTGTTGTGTATTGTTACCAGACACGTTAAGGTGTGATCAGGTTAAGTGGATTCAGAATGTTTTGACCCATTTCTGGCAGTCTGGACTCCGTGGACTGAAGCGCTCTAAAGCCGTCAGTCCACAGTCGTAGCTGTTGCAGCCAAACGCCTTTTGATTGACACTTGACTTCTTTTCTGTTGTTTCAACCCAATCGTTGAGTGTTGTCTTCCGCGGCGCTCCTGGAACCATTTTGCACACTGGAATGAGAGCGCTCCGGCGCACACGCTCAGCACAAACAGAAAAGACTGGCTTTACACTCTGTGGAATCTGGGAAGGCAATTCGAAGGAGGTCGTTAGAAAGCCGCTGTCCTGCGCTCTCATTGGGTAAAACTCCTGCTTCAGAGCTGAAGCCGCTTTAATAAAAGCAAAGCAGAGTCACTCAAAGGGGTTTTGAGAAAAAGACGTCTGAATTTTTCTGATATTTTCCGTTCGACGTGTTTCCTTTTTCGTCGGCGTTTGGTGAACAGATCTGGGGAGTAGAGGCCTGACTTGTGTCTGTTTCCTCCTGGTTCAGTTTAGCCGTTTACTCCGCTGCAGTGTAACATGGGAGGAGTGGTCAAACAGGTTCTGTGCTTGAAAAAGCCCAGAAATACAAAGCCTGAAAGCAACGGTTATTTTAGGTCAAAACAGCTATCTCCAGCTACACTTGTGAAATATTTGAACGGCCCTCCTTCACATAGTCAATCAACCCCTCCAAGGGTTTGGTGGCGCACGTGGAAATGTGACTTTTTTTGTCCAGTGGAAGATGTTTTTTATATGTGTAATAATCAATAGAGATCCATGACGGTATGGCATGACAGAGTTTTGTCTACACACACCACCTTGCAGAATGGTCCTGATTTCCATCTCTTTCGCCTTTTGTGTGCCAAACACCAGAAACCTCTTCTGGTCTGGAATCCTAGACTCACGGAAATTCTGAACAAAGACGTAGGTTTAAGAGCATGCACATTTTTCTTTTTGTGTTGTTTTTTTTAGAAGTTGAGACATGGATATAGATAATAAAGGCACAGTTCAGCTTTATGCCATCAGGCATGACGTCCATTTTGTATGGTCCATTCTTTGGCCAGACAGATTATACACTAGCATTCTTTGGATGCTAGTGGATGCATTCATGACCATGGGAAGACCAGCTCAGTGGCCTTGTGGTAGAGTGTCCGCCCTGTGACGGGAAGGTTGAGAGTTCAAATCCAGGCCGAGTCATGCCAAAGACTAAAAAAATGGGACCCAGTGCCTCCCTGCTTGACATTCAGCATTAAGGAGTTAATTGGATAATTGCGTTAAAATGCAGAATGGGGTTATGTGGCCCACCTCCACTCGCATGCGGACACTGAAACGGGAGACGAATCTTCAATAAATGGTTTTCACAACCATGCAGCAACACGCAAGTCGCACTTTACCTGGGTCTACCGAAGGACGAATGAACTAAGACAATATGTGTGGCAGAAGAGAAAGATTGGTTTCCTTTTACCGTAGTGGATATCACTTGTAGTTCAAGTTTCTCTGACTCTGCATATGAGTTGCCTAGGTGCAAATTCAATTGCTGGACTGTGGAGGATGGAAAAATGTTATGTGGAAAGACAAGTTTACTGAACCATTTAGTGTATCAGAGAACTGGACAGAGTGAAGTAGAAATGAAGACGAGTCATTTTTTCATGATATGGATGCTGCCGTGTTGGAGTCAGACGTCGCCAGTAAGCAGTGATTGGTCCAGGCTCCACTTACTGTTATTGGGGGTATGTGATTGGTCAGTTTATAACTTGAAAAGAAAATGAGGATGATCAAGGACATATTTTTTAAAAAGTAAGATTCTGACCAATAGAACAGCTGTTTATTTCTCTATAGAAGTCTACGGGATTTTGGCTTCTTAGAGCCACTTCCTGTTTGGAACGCCAAGGGGGGAGGTGAAGTAGGTATAGTGATGTGGGCGTGTATTTGAGGATTTGGACTGGGCTCCTCCCTTCTAGCAGTCTGAACCCCGTCACGCCTAAGTCTATTTCCAATGATGTTAAAGCAAATCCTGCCGTGTTCTTGTCATTCAGGGTGATGCTAAAGTCCTGGATTCTATATAATGTAGCAAATTAGCGGCACACGCCGTGAAGGGGTTAACTTTTCTTGACCTTTTTCTACTTTTCATGGAAAGGTCAGAGAGTTTCTATACTGTTCCACAGATCCTAAAGACATGGTTAGAGGTATTTGGGATGGAGGAACAGGCCTGATGGGAGATTTCAAACTACGTCTTGTCCATCATCAGAACTTCCCACACACAGAAAAGGACATTATTTCAGAAGTCCGTGAATATTACTCATCATCTCAGTTCCACAGAGCAAATTGTTTTTCTTGAATCCACAATCGTTCCTGTTGGTGTACTGACTCTCTTGCAGCTTGATATTTTTACCTCGGTGAAGGAAATTTCTTTGGTAAAATTTTCCAGGCCCAGGCTTTGTGCCAAAAACAGCAGCTGATGAGACCACAGACAGCTTTTAATGTTCTCTGCTGCTTGTTTCATTTGAACAGATGTCCAAAATCCCGGTCCCAAAGTTTGGTGTGGCAGAGGATAAAGATCTCCATGAGCGTAGGTTTCTGTTACCATAGCGACAACAGGCCATGAATGTCGCTCATAGTTCAGGTTTCTCTGGTTTGGCTTATGAGCTGCCGAAGTGAAGGATGCGTTTAATAGTCATCATGCTAAAGCGAGCGGAGCTACATTTGGGTGAGGAATGTTCACCAACGCAGAAGATGTTTTCCGTGGAAAAGTGAGGGATGTTTGACATCCTCAACTTCTGATTAAATCTTTTTCCTGCCAGCACTCAAACCCAAGGACAAATTCCTTTTCAAAGGAGCTGCAGTAAGCGTAAGAAAATCCTTGAAGCGGCTGCTGTCGGCTCAGCTCAGCTCAGCTCAGCTCATGATCGTTTGGTGCCTCGGTGTGAAGGAGGACTTGGTGTGCACGTCAAACATTGGTGGTGAGCGGAGGGGAAGAGGACGCCTATGTTTGAGGCTGACACACTGGTGTCAAAGTCTGCTGCAACATCTCTCAGAGCAGCGATGCTTGACTGCAGGCCAGGAGACGCCAGGACTTTGAGGTTGAACCACAAAAGGCAACTACTGCCACACACTTGAAAACTAGTTAGTGAAACTACCTCAATCGAACAAAGAATTCTATAAAAACTGGTGAAATATTTCTCTGAAATGTAAGAAAATTCCTACGAAATCCTAAAGACGAGCTTTAGAGTGAAATGTCCATTGAGTTCCCCTAAAGAGTTGTTGAGTCATTTGTTTCCTGACAGTGCACCTTATCTCGTTGAATATTTTTTTCAGTTATTTACTCCAATTGGGATGCTTTTCGCCCAATCTGGCAACAATGGACACAGACAAAAGTACCGATAGTATCGGTCTCGTCACGCTAGTATCGATACTTCACCTTGGTTTTGATCGATACTCAGATCGAGACGCCCACCCCTACAAGGACACGTCTTTGTTTTCCTCGTCTGAGCTGGAATCTGGATCTAAACTGGATGCCTGATAGCTCTGATATCGCTCGACATTTTTGTTGAACCGCTAAGGTTAGGTCGTGGTTGTGAGGCTAGTGGGACAGAGTGTAAACAAAGGAATGATTAGAGAAAAAACTGTTCCGCCCACCACTCAAAAGGGGAATTCCTGAAAACGACACAGGTTGGGTAAAAAAAAACGGAATCATTATCATGAAAAGACCACTTGGAACGAAAATAGATCAAAAGCTGATCGGAGTGGGATAAAAAGACTCAAAGCTCTGTGTTTCTGGTTGTTCCTATGTCTGCAGAGAGGCCAGCACAGGACGCTGGCCTCTCTGCATCATCCTGTCTATCAAACCATCAACCCTCCTCTGTCTTCTCCCTCCAGAATAGTTCGGGATCACCTGAGCGGAGCTCCGTTTTCTTCCTACCAGGAGTCCATGTACTTCTCTCGCTTCCTGCAGTGGAAATGGCTGGAAAGGTGGGTATTCTGTGCATCACCTCCCAGCCCACGTACAGCAAACTACTCCTACCGTAACAGTGAAACAAAACAGAAAAAGACGTCCTGACTGCAGACCTCAACCCATGAAGGGTTGAACACAGCAGCTGCACTGCTGTTGGTCAAATGTGGAGCTGCCAGTTAGTGTGCTTGTGTGAGGGTTTGATAATTGAGGATGTTTTGCATAATCGCGGGGAAACCAGAGTCGGGTGGAAATGGCAATCATCGCTGCAGATTAATATTGCTTTCGACCAATACTTGGTTTGCATGGACTCTGTTGCATTCGAGCATCTTTATCTGTGGTTTTTTTTGTCTCTCCAGGCAACCAGTAACCAAAAATACCTTCAGACATTATAGAGTACTAGGAAAAGGTGGTTTTGGCGAGGTAAGTCCCAGTGTTTCTCCCCGATATAAAAGAGTTGCATGTAAAGGAGTGTGTGACCATGGTTGGTTGCCGCTTGTCTTCCAGGTTTGTGCCTGCCAAGTACGAGCCACCGGTAAGATGTACGCCTGTAAAAAGCTGGAAAAGAAGCGGGTGAAGAAAAGAAAAGGTGAAGCAATGGCACTAAACGAAAAACGCATTTTAGAAAAAGTTAACAGTAGTTTTGTAGTAAGTACGACCTTTTTTCTTATTCTTCCTTTTGAACAGAATTGTTGTTTATGCCTGTCTGTGTTTTGGTTTGGGACCAATGGCTGCAAGGTGCTGCAAATGACATCCAATGAGACTTCTGGAAAAACTCCCATTAACTAGGAAATTGCACCAATTGGATATGCAATAATCAATGGAAACTCGCCAGTTTGTGAAAAACTCGCTTGTATCAAAAAACGTTTTTGCACTCGGAGGTTTTTTAAAGAGAAATTAACATATTTCTAAAAACTGATATGGAAACACTTTTTTGGGACTAAATGAGTCACATGACCAACAACCGGATGGAGATTAGAGATGTGACGTTCGCAAACGAACCGAATCATTTGAATGGCTCGTTCACATGAACAATCGAGTCGCGATTGACTGGGAACCGTCCTGTTTTTTCCTTCCTCCACTGTGTTTCACATGTTAGTATAAACGCTCCTATTACTTTAGATGCGAATATCACACGAGCTGTGCAGTCAGCAGCAGCTACATGTTCACATATGAAGCTTAATGGCCACAAAAAACATAAATACAGTGCATTGCTAGTGTAGTGAGACCTTACTATAAAGAATGTACTGTATAGCACCACTTTATACAAAGAGTATATAGTGATCAACTTGGTATGGAAATGGAATTTTTACAATGAATCCATATCAGACATCTCGTCCACACAGATCAAATGAAGCTATAATTGATATTTCAAAAATAATTCAAACTCAGTTATTGGTGGGAAATCTGAATCTGAATTATTTTGATCCAGATCTCATCCCATCAATCCCCCCTGTGACTATTTCCAGAATAAAATACATAAACTCCAGACTGGCTTCTTAAAAGTGAATTAGAGCCAAATGAGCCGGTCGTTTGAATGGCTCTTTGAAATTAAGAAAAAATGACAAAAAAATTGAAATGACTGAGCCATAAAGAGCCATAAATCCCATCTCTAATGGCGATGAGCTTCTTGGTAGGAAGTGGCGGTCTTGGTCGCTGCACTGCGGGCGCCACCAGAGGTCCCACAGCGTCACACAGATCATCAGAAGCTGAGCGTGTCACGTGGAATTGTTGGATCCACAGCTCCTCTGGAAAACCACCATTTCCCATACATATCTGTAGCCCCTCCCACGCATAAGGAGCTCGCCGCTCCATGTCCTGATAAAGACACCGACGTCTCCTCTGATAGATGATGATGAAGAGCGCTAAGCAGAAATGTGAATGTATCCGCTGTCAATCAAAGTGTTGGTCACATCCGTGTTTCTGAAGGACTGAAGGCGTCTGCTGGTTTGTGTTTATTCACACAATTAGGAGTTAACAGTGTAATTGGGAAATTGTGTTTTTTTTCGCCATCTCTAGAATTTCTTTACAGCCGAACCTTTACTGCGCAGGCCTGATCAGAATCCACGCCTTTTCCCGTTCAAGTCTGAATGTTGGAGCAATAATCTGCCTCCACTCAGACGGGTCGACCCGCTGGACTTGGACGGCCCGGACCAAAGCCCCATCGCCTGTATTTACTTTGATAACAGCAGTTTGGTCTCATTTGGAGCAGCCTGCCAGCCGTTTGTCATCTGTCTGTTTTTTCTTCCCAAACCTGATTGTTTTATATGTTGGTATTTGTGGTGTTTTTTTCACAGCTAGATAATATTCACAACACACACAAGCACCTTTTAAAAAGGCTCTAGTGAACGTCTGCAAACGCTTTTAGGGCTGTTAGGGTTTCGATAAAAAATATTTAAAAAATCAGGAATAAAGGAGGAATCCCCCTCGGTGACATTTCCTAGCTGGTGTGCAGCCTTCGTCCTCAGCCCTGTAGTCATCCTCCAGCTGCTGCACACCTGATTCAGTTCCTCACTGAGCTAAATAATTACAGTCATTTGCCAGAAAGATGCCAAATATGTAGGATGGAAGAAGCTGGGGGCTCAGATGAGAACACACCGCTGTTATCTCACATGTGGCTTAAAAAGTAAACAAAACAAAAAAACATCCAAAACGCTCGGTGAGTTTCAATTGATTAGAGATTAACTTCAGGAAATGGAATGAAGAAAAAAATGTGTTGAAACTCAAATACCACAGAAATGGGAAAACAAGGTGCTTGTGTCTGTTGTTACATAAGGTCCAGAGGCTTTTATGATCCTGCTGCAGGTGATGAAGTCAATCTCTGTAGCTGCATCACAGATTTGTATTTGAAGATCCACTCAGTTATGATCAGCCTTTCCAGTGTGATTATACTGTTTTTAGCCAAAATCCAAAAACCTGTGTAGTTTTCTAGACATAATAGTTCACTGCTGAGCTGTGGGAAGGATTGTTGGCAAGTGAGAGCTCTCTGTTTACACTTTCCTGCTAGCCTAACTTAGTGCTGCTGTGGTTCAGCGGCCTGCAGGAGCGCTGCTGTGGTTCAGCGGCCTGCAGGAGCGCTGCTGTTGTTCAGCGGCCTGCAGGAGCGCTGCTGTGGATCAGCGGCCTGCAGGAGTGGTGCTGTGGTTGAGCGGCCTGCAGGAGCGCTGCTGTTGTTCAGCGGCCTGCAGGAGCGCTGCTGTGGTTCAGCGGCCTGCAGGAGCGCTGCTGTGGTTGAGCGGCCTGCAGGAGCGGTGCTGTTGTTCAGCGGCCTGCAGGAGGGCTGCTGTGGTTCAGCGGCCTGCAGGAGCGGTGCTGTTGTTCAGCGGCCTGCAGGAGGGCTGCTGTGGTTCAGCGGCCTGCAGGAGCGCTGCTGTTGTTCAGCGGCCTGCAGGAGCGCTGCTGTGGATCAGCGGCCTGCAGGAGTGGTGCTGTGGTTCAGCGGCCTGCAGGAGCGCTGCTGTTGTTCAGCGGCCTGCAGGAGCGCTGCTGTGGTTCAGCGGCCTGCAGGAGCGCTGCTGTTGTTCAGCGGCCTGCAGGAGCGCTGCTGTTGTTCAGCGGCCTGCAGGAGCGCTGCTGTTGTTCAGCGGCCTGCAGGAGCGCTGCTGTGGTTCAGCGGCCTGCAGGAGCGCTGCTGTTGTTCAGCGGTCTGCAGGAGCGCTGCTGTGGTTCAGCGGCCTGCAGGAGGGCTGCTGTGGTTCAGCGGCCTGCAGGAGCGCTGCTGTTGTTCAGCGGCCTGCAGGAGCGCTGCTGTTGTTCAGCGGCCTGCAGGAGCGCTGCTGTGGTTCAGCGGCCTGCAGGAGCGCTGCTGTGGTTCAGCGGCCTGCAGGAGCGCTGCTGTGGTTCAGCGGCCTGCAGGAGCGCTGCTGTGGTTCAGCAGCCTGCAGGAGCGCTGCTGGGGATCAGCGGCCTGCAGGAGTGGTGCTGTGGTTGAGCGGCCTGCAGGAGCGGTGCTGTTGTTCAGCGGCCTGCAGGAGCGCTGCTGTTGTTCAGCGGCCTGCAGGAGCATGGCTCCACAGCTAATGGTTGAGCTTCTGTTGAACTGCGTTTGCTAGACTGGTCCATTTCTGATGCAGCATGTTGTGCGTCCTTGATTTGAGTGAGTCATGGCAGAGGCATGTGTGTGTGTGCATGTTCTCATGCACATGTTCATGCACACACACACAGACTGGAGTGGGCTTATTACAGAGCCTCAGACTTGCAGCTCTCGTCACCTGGGATTGGCACATGATTCAATGCGAGTATGTGTGCGTTCGCTCTCGGTGCTGCAGGCGTAACTGATGACTCTTCATGTGCCTCTTTACCTACTCTGTTGCCTAGCAACACTGACCAAACAGCGGTAGAGAGGAGAAGAGTCAAGTGCTCTTCCGAAGCTCTCGTTTCTCTCCCTCCCTATTCTTTCTTTGCTTTCAGGATCCCTGCATAAGATTAGTGGATGCAAACATGAGGCTGCTGTCCGCTGAAGCGAGGAGCCGTGCTCAGTGAGTGGGTGACTACAGTGAGTGAACATTTTAGACTGGGGGCGCAGAAGCTTCTAGCAGGTTAGAGGAGGCCCTTCCTCCCTTCCCATGCAGATGCGTCTCTGATTCCACTTCTTCCTGTGCCGCCATGTTCAGCTCACGTGTCTGTGTTTGAAGGTCCCGCCAACGTTTTTGCGCTTTTATGAGATCACGATGAACTGCGTTGCACTTTTTGCAGACGGGGAATACGTTAGGTGTCTTCTTTTAAGATCCACTCTGATGAAGAAAGATGTTTTAAACGTCTGGATCCAAACTGTACGGCTGGATAGCTCTTATATTGCTGGACATTTTTGTTGCACCGGTAAGATTAGGTTGGGGTGTGATGGGCTGTAGGCTAATGGGAGAGAGTGTAAACAGAGAGCTCTCGACAACAGGAAAGGGAAGAGGGGTGGGGAGTTCTGTGCGCTAACGTTTGTGAGCTCGCCACGCTGACGGCTACCAAATGTTAGTGGCTCCTCAAAGATGTCGGAGTGGGAGGGAATAGATTTAAATCACTAGGTGGTAACAATCACTGGTTTAAATTTGTAACTGGTGCCAAAAGTGATTTTTTTTTTTTTGTCTTTGTCTTGGGTCTTCCCAAGGTCAAAGGTTAACAAAACCTTGGACTGGTTGAAGACTTAAACTGTGTGTCAAACTTAGTGATGGCTTCTTTTGCCCCATATTGTGTGAAAATCATCAAATGACCACCAGCCGCAGGTCCTGTGGCCATCCCATAATAATTTCAGAACTTCCTTTGGAGATCCCCGGCACGTCTGTTTTGGGTTTGTTAGTAGACTTTGAAGTATTTTTTGATACCCATAGGAGATCTTGGCGCCGTTCTTTTTTTTTTAAACAATAGTTTCTTCCACTGTGATGCAGGGGCGGAGCTACAGGAGGGTTGGAGGGGGGGGGGGGGCTGCCACCCTAGCAAAAAGCCTCGACACCCCCCACACACAATTTTTGAGTCAATATTGTTATCATTATTGACAAATTTGATAAAATCATCAACACAAACTTTATCAGAAGTTGAACCTCAGCTAGAAGAGCCGCCGTTCGAAAAAAAAAAGTAAGAACAAATGACTTGAAGTATGAACTTGCGATCCTTTCGTTTGTAACCGCCCGTCCACTCTGCTGTTCTCAGTCACTGGGTCAAACATTCATTTTCCACAGGTGCGTGCAAATTTGGGTGGGTTTCTGAGGATGTGGTGGGGGCAACATTTTCGTTCACTTGTGCAATAAGAAAGAAGAATTGCAAAAAAAACACCAACCATCTGGTCCTTGGGGTCCACGACGCTGCGGGACAGAACCCACAAAGGTTATCTTGCACGTCTAAGGCAACTTGGGCTCATCGTGCAGACACAAACAAAACCATGGTTGGGAGGGGCTGGGGGGTAGCTGACATAAATGCGACCAGCGTTCTTCTCAGAATCTGTAGATGGAAATATCTCTCCCTGTTCCATTTTTGCGGTATTTCCAGTGAAACGACAGAACGACCGTTTAAGCAGGCATGAGCACTGTGGTGCCAAGTTAAACAGATTTGTCCGTTGCTAATGCGTAAACACAATTTGAGGAGCACGAGGGAGGGTTTTTCTGGTTTCGTGGGTCTTTAGGTACAGTATGTACATGTTGTTTGGATGCCTGTGCCGTGGACTCAGCCCGCCGGGAATGGTGTCCCGGAGCAGATGGGATTCCTCCTGATGGCGGCAACATCCTGCTCGCACACTGACCCCTTTACCCCGTGTGTTACTGACCCACAGGGGGGATGGGGGGGAGGGGGGGCGGTGGGAAAGAAGGGGAGGAAAGAGAGATTGATGGTGGGATCAAAGTATCTGCGATGCAGCTCCCCGGGTTTCGCTCTGTGTACATTTTTGGCGTTCCGTCTGGGATGATGGATGGTTGTTTGTTGCATTCAGCAAACCAAACGGAGGAACGGCGCTGTTCCTGCCCGTTCTGCGGCTCACCGCCGCTCCTTTCAAACTGTCTGTCCTCTCACTTGACCCCGGTTACTCCTTCTCCCAATGTGCCTGTCTCTCCAGGTTAGTCTAGCATACGCCTACGAGACCAAGGATGCGCTGTGCCTGGTGCTCACCATCATGAACGGCGGTGACCTAAAGTTTCACATCTACAACATGGGAAACTCCGGCTTTGACGAGCAGAGGGCCATCTTCTACGCCGCAGAGATCTGCTGTGGCCTGGAGGACCTGCACCGCGAGAGGATAGTCTACAGGTGAGACCAGAGGTGGCCGCCTCCCTCCCGGCCTGGCACCCCTCTGTGTGGTTCTGTGACACTGAACTGGTGCAGCCCATCCAACACTTAAAGAGTCAGAAACAAAACACATACACTGTTAAAGCAGGAGATGAAGATTGAAACAAGCCACGCCAGAGCATCAGGTACAGATGTGTGGAGACAATCAGTGGTTTGGGTCTGTTTCCTGTCAAACCCGACAGTAGCTTCATTATCTTTAAACAGACTAGTAAGTTCAGGTAAATGGAACTAAAGAAGACAACAGCTGCATTTCCACTGACTATGAAATGGTGCAAATTGGATTTGGGATAATAATTTGCCTAATGGAAATACAACAATTTAAAAAAAAAAAAAAAAACAATGCCGTGTTTGTGAACGACACATCGCGTGTGTTGGTTTGTGTTTATTTGCAGGATTAAGATTTAATGGACACTGTGTAATTGGTAAATTGTGTTTTTTTGACACTTTTTTTAGAATTTTGATCAAGTTTTGCGCATGTGTGTGATAGAAACGCAGCTGTTGAGACACTGTTTCATCTCTGTCACCGGACGTGATAATGAAAGCGGGATGTTTGTTATAAAGTAGTGGAGCGACTTTCATCCAACTTCGATCCCAGCAGAGCTGTGAGACATGACCATGGTCCCCAACCCCTGGACCGCGGAGCGGTACTGGTCTGTGGGAGAGTTTGGTACCGGACTGCAGAGGAAAAAAAGCTAGATCCACTTTTTTTCCCCCATTTTATTCATAATTTGATTCTGAAGGACGTTTTATTTTGGAGAACTACTGGATTCTCTGCACCACATCTGACTCATTCTCGATACATGTAAAGTCGCTCGGTCACGTGTCGGAATCCATCAGCTACTTTGGACCGCTGAATTGAAACCTCTAAGCTAGCAAAGTAACCAGAACAAACGTATTTTGAAAGTTTTCTTTGGCAGAAAAGAGGAAACGAGGAAGAGGAAACGGAAGAAGAGCCTTTGACTTCAAAATAAAAGAGAGCTGCATTTTACAGAGAAAAACCAGGAGTCTTTATTCTGACAGTTGTTCCCCCAGACCATAATTATAATGCAGAATATTTAGCTACCTGCTGTTAAAGTTCAAACTGTGGATTCACGTTATAATATTTAAAAAAGCAGGTTTTTTTGGTAACCATTTATCCCTAAAGTTGGCGTCTGATTTTCTTTTATTTTTAGCTTCCACTTTGACAGTTAAGGGAAACTTTATCTTCCAAAGTTATGGGAAGCCGGAGGCAAAATAAAATTCAAATGCTAGCACGTGAAAATAGACATTTAGGGGCCTATACCATCCTTCTTCCTTTTCTTTAGCCTTTCAGAGTAAACTATATTTATATATAGGATAATATTTTACCTTTGGCAAACTAAATAACAATTTTCTTCATGAAATATGAGTCGTCTTACTTTTACCCAGAAGCAAGTACCCTCTCCTTGTGGGTCCCGCCCATTTTATGATGTCAACATAGAGCTGACCTCTGCAGCGTGTCTGATTTTCTCCCACAAAAACAAATAACATCTGAACGTTTGCAAAGATGGATGCTTACATTGTTCATATGAAAATAAAAGTGTTTAGCCGACCACCGCTAGCTCTACGGAGAAAGGGGGCGTGTGTGTTAGCCTGGGGGGCGGAGCCTGCAGCACAGACTCTTCCTGGAAGGGGCGGTTCCTCACTTGGTGATGTCACATTGTGAGGACGCATTTGTTTTCATTAAAGGAGTTGTAACTTTTCCTCTGGCAGTCAGGTGGCTATGCAGAAGGAATGAGGGATGAACCAGAAGAAGCCAGATTTGGCCTTAAATTACAGCCCACATTTGAGTGAGGCACAGAACGACGCCACCAGCTGTTAATAATGTCGTTGCTGCACATGTGGACTCTTTGGTCCTTTTAAGAGAGATGTGTAGATGGGGATGTGTGGACGACTGATGTGCTGCTCCTCTGTGGTGCACTTAAGGAGTTAATAAGTGGTAAAGGCTCAGGGCTGCAGCGAGGTAAACAGCTGCGTTCTTGGAAGGCTCTCGTATCGGCATGTCCTTCTCCTTCAGCTCCGTCAAACTTCATCTTGTGGTTTCAGCTGGCGTCAAGACTTTTAGCCTCAGATTTCATGGTACAATGTTCTGAAGTGTCCATCTAGAAGAAGAAAAAACTCAGAGAATGGAACTGGAAAGAAATGTGTCCAGTTAAAGCTTCAATAACAAGGAAAAGCTGGGATTTGAAGAGCTGTGGTGAGTGTTTCATGGCTGAAAAAAAGCCATTGAAAAAAGACCAATGAATTCATCTAAAAGCTCGAGCAGAAACACGTGGAAGCCCAGTACGGTTTGCAAAAGAAAGTGAATGGTTTTTTCGTGTCTCTGCATCAGAAATCCTCCTCATGTGCTGCTTTTCCTTTGCAGGGATCTGAAACCTGAAAACATTCTTCTGGATGACCGTGGTAGGTATTTATATTATATCAGGAGTCACATTTATCTCATTTCATCCAAAAATGATTTAATCTTTAGCTAAGACTTAAAAAAAAAAAGTCTCACTGGACGTATGAGAGTCATAAGTTCAACAAATGATCCAAAATTTAATAATCTTCTATTCAGATTACACAGTTTAGGATCTGGTTACCATTGAAGGCCGTGTTGCACAGCCACTATTTGGCGCTGATTGCATGGATGGAAATTGGTCAGTTGTATCCCAAATGAACCACAATAAAACCAAGGGAGAAGTACGAAAAAACCATGCAGGTATTATGCTCTCATAACTGGAAATTGTGGCTTTAAATAAGCAGATGTTACTCAAAAAAGGGTAAATTTATATGTTCACAAATATATTTTTATATACTAGAAAATTTCAAGACGAATTTGTCAAAATAAACCTCCCGGTTTCCATCAGTCTGGCAGGTCTGTGAAACAAAACTACTCACTATCTAAAATGGAATTTCTGCTTATAAATATTTAGAAAAGTAAAAAATAAAAACACATGTGTCAAATAAGAAGATTTTAAGATCAACTAATTCAAAATATTCAAGATTTTGTGTCTTAAAACCAGTCGTTACAACAGAAAACGTTACTGGTACTGAAATAGATCAAAAAATTATTATATAAAATAAATAATTACAAATAATAATATCAAGTGCAGCAAGATATTTCAACTAGAAATCAGACAAAGGGACTTAGTGATGTTTTTCCCTGTGAAAGGCTGCTGAAGTTCTCCGTCTCCGCTGTCTTAAAGTGGGAACTGTCTTTGTGAAATCGCACTTGTGATGTCCTTTGTCTCCACCAGGACACATCCGTATTTCCGACCTGGGCCTGGCGGTTCAAATTCCGGAGGGGGAGACGATACGAGGGAGAGTGGGCACCGTGGGATACATGGGTAAAAACTGTTTGGTCGCTTTTCGGTCCCCCCTCCGTCTGAATTTTCCTGAGATCCGTCTGCTTTCCCTGGTCTCTCCGCCTCAGCTCCAGAGGTGATCCAGAACGAGAGCTACACCTTCTGTCCCGACTGGTGGGGGCTGGGCTGCCTGGTGTTCGAGATGATCCAGGGCCAGTCGCCTTTCCGCAAACGTAAGGAGCGAGTGAAGCGGGAGGAGGTGGACAGGCGGGTGCGCGAGGACCAGGAGGAGTACTCTGACAAGTTCTCTGAGGAGGCCAAAGACATCTGCAGACAGGTGAGCCCATGTTCCAGAGGGTTCCCGGTCTGCTGCTCACTGCTCCCCCGGTGGAGGGCTCAAATGTGGAGAGCAAATTCCACACACACACCCAGGAGCGTGACAACTAGTGGGACTTTACCTCGAGTTTTCCCGGTTAAATTTGTTGGATCTGTAGGCACAGGTAACTTTGTAGAATTAATTAGAATAGAAAAGTTTGTTTGATTGGGTTATCTTGTTCTGCTTCATCCTTTGCAGACACACAAGTTATGCTTTTGTTTAAGCAGCTTCTTGTTAGCGTTTCTGTTAAATTTAAAAAGCAAAAGTAAGAACTTTGGGTTCTGCTTTTTAGGGATAAAAATATGCACCTAGAGCTGTGACGGTGTTGGATTTTTGATCACCGCGGTGATCAACCACCAGGGGGCGCGGTGTTGCGGTTAACCGCAGCGCCCCCCCCCCCCCCAAAAAAAAAAAAAAAAAAACACAAAATCCCCCGGCGGCCGCGTCAGAAATAAATACAATTACAACGTAGTATTCTTTATTAACAAATAACAGTAACAACTAACTACTATCTAACTAATGAACTAACTATGTAGGTGTTGTAGATTGACTGTGTGTGAGCGCTGCGTCGTGTGTAGAACTAGGAGGAGGAGCGCACAGGTGTGTTGGGGGTGGGTGTTGATCCTTCTGCAGCGGACAGCGGAGGCAACATTTAGTGATTTTCATCGCACTTTAACAGCGCGCGTTCATGTTTGGTGTTACAGAGTGACTGAGAACAGTAATACCCCCCCCCCCCCCCAACACAAAATCCTCCGGCGGGCGGCCGTGTCGTGCACTTAAGAACGCACGCAGTTTGTAATGGAAAAGAATGCAATGGAAATGAATAATTAGAATGCAGTTAATTTGTCGTATTTCCTCATGAGACGGAAACCTCTGTTGTAGAATGAGTGTGTGCGCTTCTGAAAGCGCGCTCCTGTGTGTGTACAGGGAGCCGCGTGGCACGTGCAGCGCGGAGGCACTGAGAGCGCGCGCGCAGACTAGAGAGAGTGACAGGCGCGGTGGGAGAGAAGGAGAGAACAGTCTGATAGAAAGAAGGAAAGTCTGAACACAGGACTAGCAGAAAAAGTAAATTATTAGCAAAGATGAATGTGTTTAATGTGTTTATTATAGTTCCAATCACGGACCATATGCTGAACTAAAAAAAAAAAAAAAAACAACGGAAAAAAAAGTGCGGTGATGCGGTGATGACCTCATCACCGCGGTGATGACCTCATCACCGCGGTGATGCGGTGATGCGGTTATCGTCACAGCCCTATATGCACCTATAGATAGGGATGGGTATCGTTAAGGTTTTAACGGTACTACTACTCTTATCGATACTGCTTATCGATCCGGTACTCTTATCGGTACTCTTATCGATACTTTTTGAGGACGAAAAATAAATAAATAAATAACAAATTAAGAACATAAAGTGTTTTATTTCCTCATTATGCAACAACATTGTTTTTTTTAACAAAACATTTTACTTTATACATGAGAATGTTCCAGACAGGATATTTATTTAATTATTTAATCTAATTATTTTTATTCTTTATGAGCGTGATGTTTCCTTTGATCTTTTGTCCATTTTCCACAACCTTGAATAGACTTTTCTGTCTGTCAAACACCAGAGTTAAGATGATGAAGATGATGGAAACAAATTCACTTTGATGCAGACTCCTTTCTATTTATTTATTTTTCTTTAAATCCGGTAACCCAATAAATTATATTAATGTTACGGATAACAACCATCATTAGTCATTAATTATTATGAAGTATTAGGAAGCAGCTGATAGTTTGTTGCGGGTCTTGAATCATAAGTGGTGAGTCTAAGCCCCGCCCCCGCCTCTCTACCTTTATGTTTTGTGTAGAACACGCCCCCCCAGCGTGTTCTACACAAAACAGCGCAACATACGGTCATTGTAGCAGCAAGGTGTCAGCATGGTGGGGGCTCCTTGATGCAAACTTCATTAATTTTACACAGAAACGGGTGTTCTTAGTCTAGAGTCTCATGTGTCCCCTACGAGATCGCCACTGACTGTGCGTGCGCTGCCTTGTCTTGTGTCTTGTGTGTGTGTGTGTGCGCGGCGTGTGCTGTCTGAACAGCCCCGCCCCCCGTGCACACAAATAGACAGACGGAGCTCTCCGCTTCAACGAGAATACCGAAATTAATATCATCATAAATTAACGGAAATTGACTGACTTGGTGAGTTAAATATGGCAGATAACGCTTGTGGGACACAAAAAAAAGAAGAAGAAAAAAGAAAAAGTAACGTCTCCAGTACCGATAGCAGAACCGTTCAGGTCAGATCTTAATGATACTGCGGTCTTGAAGAATGTGGCCCCGGGGCTCGTTCAATACCGGGGCACGGTACCCAACCCTACCTATAGAGCAGGCTCTAATCTATCACAAAACTGCTTATTGATATCCCGTTTTATCTTTAACAGGAGCTGAGTCAGATTTGCACTTCTGCATGGTCCAGTTTGCTGTCCTTACGGGTGGATTCCAGCTGTCTGCGGGTAAAATAAACCTGTTTGGGGCACACAGGTGGTCCAGGTTGTGCACTGCTCGGTGAACCTGTTTAGAGAAAATATTCATGTGTGGCCGCAGAAAAAATGTGCACCAACATTTTGTCTCGATGGGTTACTGAAGCCTTGTTTTCACTGAGAGGTCCGGTCCGGTTTGGAATGGTCCAGGCAATTCAGGTGCACTCAAAGTTGGACCGACACGGCCCATATGGGGTGTAACCAACGACACCGGTGGAGGTCATTCTTTCCCCGCTTGGCTTTTGGTTCTTCGTATCAAAGAATTTCATGTAGTTTTTTAAGAAGATTGGAGAAAAAGAATACCGCCGCCTTCTTGGCACGTTCTTTTGCCGTAATGGCCTACAGCCAGTCAACAGTAACCAGTAGGTTCCATTTATCTTTGGACTTACAACCAACCGGGTCTAAAAAGGGTTCGGTCCTCGAAACACCGGACCAGACCGCTCAGTGGAGCTTGATGTTGCGACCTTGATATTTGGTGCGTGCCCCACACAGGTTTGACCATTTTTCCCCCACAGATGGCCGTGTCCACCCGTAAGTGCAGCTGGGACTAAGCCTTCGTGTGACGACAGACCTGCAGTTTGTGGCTTTGTATTGTTTGGTAGTGTAGGGTTGGTTGCATAGGGGGTTACTTTCAAATTAAATCGTTTTTTCAAATTATTTTTATTTACTGAAAGATAGTTTTTTAAAGTGTTTCTGATCAAGATTTTCCATGAAATCCTTTAAAGTTCTTCACTTTATCTTCAATCCAATGCTTGCTCTCTAGATCAGTGTTTTTCAACCTTTTCTGAGCCACGGCACACTTTGACCTTAAAAAAAATTCCGCAGCACACCAGCATCCAAAAACTAAATAAAAAAAGGAGAAACTCGTAGTCTGTATTGATCTACAGCCCCTCCACAATCTCACGTGCATTTTTGAGATAATTGTTGCAGAAAAAGCTGGAAACTGCAGCTGTTTTTTTCTATAAGATGTAATAAAAGTTAAGTTAGAAGATTTAAAAACAGTTTGAGGTTTGTTCGTTGGTTTCAAGACGTTAAACAACAGATCTCCTTATGCGCTGTCACTCTCACAACCCAATGCATCATGGGAGATGTAGTGCATTAAACGGCCGGCGGAGATGGCTTTTCTGAGCTTCATGGTTTTGTTCTCTTGTTCCACGGTCTGACACCGGATTCTGTGGAAAGCTACACCGCTAAAGACGAGCTTTAGCTGGTATTTCTGTTAGAACTGAGAGACTTTATGAGCTAAATCAGAACAAGGAAGTGAAGACTTTAACCACTTCTGATTGGTCAGACTGATGTCATGTGATTAAGCCCCCCAAAAATGATTGGTGGAGACAGTTAAAGGGGCGGGACTTTTCCAAAATACAGTCGAAGCTGCAGCTAAATCGCCGTACCATCATTCTTATCAAAATGTCTTTAATAAAATAAAATAAACGCAAAGAAAAAAGTATTTTATGATCTTTTATAATCCTAACTCAGTGTTTTATCAGGATGTTTGGATGAACACAGAGCTGAAATCCTGGAGATGGAAAATGTTTTTGGATCAGTGAATGAGGGCAATTTCCCACGGCACACTTGACCATCTCCCACGGCACACGAGTGTGCCGCGGCACACTAGTTGAAAAACACTGATCTAGACTCTTGTTTTTGTTGCCTAACCTTCTTGGTTTTTCGTTTGATCTTATGTTGGGACGACACAGTTTTACACAACACTGTGTTTTTTGGGAATTTCCATTGATCGGTATCAATTAATTGAAGATTCAGAAATGGAAAATTCAAAAGGGACAGGGAAAGTCTGCCTCAAAAGATTTCCAAATGTGCATCCTCCGACATCAAAAATAAGCTTCTAACAGTTTGGGGATTATTTGGTTTGCTGCTTGAGCGTGGACCGAAACGCCTCTCGCGCACACGCGGAACTATCCCCGGCTGTAAATGCTCTGCTGCTGTCGGTTGATCTTTGCATGTTTGAAAGCGCTCTTCCTTCCTCCTGCTGTGTTCCAGCTCCTGGCCAAAGACCCCAAGGAGAGGCTGGGCTGCCGGGGCTGCGGGGCAGTGGAGGTCAAGCAGCACCCCATCTTCAGAAACATCAACTTCAAACGGCTAGAGGCCCACATGCTGGACCCCCCCTTCGTCCCAGACGTGAGTTCCCAGGGCGCGATCGGGCCGAGTGCAGAGCAGAGCACAGGAAATACCACTGTGTCAAGTAAACAGGCACTTAGAGGCTGAGGATCCCGGCAGCTCCGGGGTTGGATGGGGGGTCATTTCCCTCCGTCTGTCTTGTGGGAATCCGTTGCACCTGGAGGTAGGGCTTTTGAGCGCCGACGGGTGCGGTCACAAGACATGTGTGAGGACGTATGACTGCAGAAAGCCGACCCCCCCCTCCCCATCTGAAAGAATTTACTTCGCCTCTCTTGAAGAGAGAAGACCAAGCGGCTCAAGGGGAGAACCGGCGGCGTTCCAGCGCCTGAGAGGTTAAATCCATACTTCAGGGCAGATATTCTTATCTGTGTTTCTATTATTATCGCGGTTAGCAGGACCACGCTGAAAGAAAAACGGGCGTAGCTCAAAGGCCTTAGGTTGCGTTACCCAAATAAATCAGGTCAAACATTCCTGACGGGATCCAAACACTGGGCTCGTATCTGACTGAGTTTCTGGTGTGTTTTGGCTCCTCCTCAGCCTCGGGCCGTGTACTGTAAGGACGTCCTGGACATTGAGCAGTTCTCCACCGTCAAAGGCGTGAACCTTGACCCCACAGATAACGACTTCTACCACAAGTTTGTGACGGGCAGTGTCTCCATCCCGTGGCAGAACGAGGTACTGCACCCTGCAGCTGTGATTAAAAGCTGGGCGCATGATGGGTGACGTGATCAGATCTTTACTGAGTGGGGAGATGTCTGCCTCCACCGTCTCAGAAGAGCGCTCCTCGGAACGTTCTTCTGAGGAAGAACTGAGACGCTTCTAACTTAGCGGCCTTGTTGGTGTTGTTGGCTGTAGATGATCGAGATGGAGTGCTTCAAGGAAATCAACGTCTACGAGACAGATGGGACGCTGAGCCAGGACCTGGACATGAACCGACCCAACCCTCCTCCAAAGAGAGGCTTCTTCTACCGACTGTTCAGAAGAGAGGCAAGTGCTAGCGCTTCTGCAACTGTCCGAGGGGGTGGGGGCTAAGGTACTTCCTCTTCTCCTTTCTTTGCTTCTTCTCTTCCAGGTCTCATCCAAACTCAGCCTGTCTGTGGTTAACAGCTCTGTTCTATGCTTTCTTATTCCTGGAACCTTTTAAATAGAAGGGTTTTTTTTTGTGTCTTTTTGGGGTGGGAGGTGATCTGCAGATTTAACTAACAATTAATGTAAAGTTTGACCAGGTTTGTCCGTCTGCATTTGTCTTCCTCTGCATTAGTAGACGCCTCGCAGTTGCAGGCCGTGTCACACAGCCACTACGTACATTTTGCACATACTGCACGGATGAAAATTGGTCAAACGTGGATCTAAGTGGAAAAAGTGAGAAAAGTGTTTACGCGAAACTTTCACAGATGTATCACGAATGAACCATGTTGAAACCACAGAAGAATAAACCACGCAAAGAACTCAATGTAGCACATGAACTATGCGGGACTATTGCGCTCTTTATATGCAATTCATAAGTGATTCATGCGTCTATTACAGAATTTGAACGTGATGAACCTGGACTGGACAGAAATCCTGGACAGATAACTGACCCTTGGGCAGACCTGATCATAACCATAAAATGGTTTTATGAGACTCACAAGTCCAACAAATGATCCCAAACGTAGTAATCTACTATTCAGATTTACACAGATCTGGTTACCATTGAAGGCCATGTTGCACAGCCACTACGTACATTTGGCGCTGATTGCATGGATGGAAGTTGGTCAGATGTATCACAAATGAACCACGTTAAAACCACGGAAGAAGTACAAAAAAACATGCAAAGAACACGTAAACCAACTTGGAACATGTGTGATTATTGCGCTGTTTATATGCAATTCATTAATGATTTGTGTGTCGGTTACATCATTTGAATGCGATATGGGCACCCGTATACACACAATAGATGTTATACATCAGTGGTACATGCATGAACAGTCTGTTAGATAGACGTGGAACGGTCGCGAAAAGACACAAGTTTGCATATGCTTCTTACAAAAACAAAAATTCACACACAATTGTGTAAGATTAACGTAATAGTTATGAATAAACTACGTAAAATACTCATAAACTGCGTAATTCCCAACTGACCCAAACTTTTGGTACAGCTCAACCCTTCGACGGACATCTGCACACATTGATGAATGACGAATACAAGAAACACCTTTGAATTGATGTATATCATGCATGTATCACCAAATGTCATAGATGGAAAATGCACAAAATGTACGTAGTGGCTGTGTGACACGGCCTTCACGTTTGTTTAGAATTTCTAAACGGAAGTCCTTCCTCTCTAGACCGCGTGCTCCTGTGCTTGCTGTGCCTGCATGCGGTTGGTATCTGGTATCTCTCGCTAAGCACAAAGCAGTCTCCTGAAACTCCACGTCTTTTATTTTTGACTTACTTCTAGTAGGTACAGAGAGGAATTTGATTGGTTTTGACTAGAAGAGCTTCTAACTCAGCAGAGACATTTCTTCCTTCTTGTGATGCCTTGGGGAGAAAATGCCCCCACCTTTTCTATGAGACCTGGAAAAAACAGGATTCCAGTCATGATAAAACTGGTTGCAGTTGCACACTCAGACTAGATTGGAATAGAGACTGGATTCAAATCTCAGAGTGGACGAAGCAGAAATCTGTTCCATATCTGACCCCAGAGGCGGGCGTCTCACTGCAACCGCTTAGACAGATTTTTAGTTTTTCCATTTAAAGCACAAAGACAGTTTCCTCACAGCTTAGTATTTTGGCCGAGTCCAGGTCTGGATCTGACTCCGGATTTGACACCAGATCTGGCTCTGGATCTAAATCTGGATCTGACCTGGGTTCTAAAACCTAATCTGACTCTGGATTTGACACCAGATCTGATTTTAGATTTTGATCCGACTCTTGATCTGGATCTGGATTTGGATCTGAGTCTTGATATTGATCTGGATCTTGTTCTGGGTCAGGCTTTGGAATTTGGATCAAGCTTTACATCTATCTTTGGATTTGGGTCCTGATGTAGATCTGACGCTAGATCTGGATCTTGCTCTAAGTTGGGCTTTGGATTTGGATCTAACTCTGGATCAAGATCTGGCTTTGGATATGGAACTTAATCTGAATATGGATTTGACACTAGCTTTGATTTTAGATTTGACTTATTTGACTGATTTTAGATTGGACTTTACATTATTTGTTAGTAAAATCTGCAGATCACCCCCCACCCCAAAAAGACTAAAATAAAAAACCTTCTATTTAAAAGGTTCAAGATCTGATCTGACTCTGGTTCCGGATTTGGATATGACTATGTATCTGGATCTTGATCTGGATCAGGCATTGGTTTTGGATCAGGCTTTAAATCAGGCTCTGGATTCTGATCTGGGTCTTGGTCTAGGTCTGGCTCTGGGTTTGCATTGGGCTCTGGGCTTTAATGTAGAAATAGCCCTAGATCTGGATCTTGTTCTGGTTCAGAAAATAGATCTGAATTTGGCCTTTGATCTGGATCTTGTTCTGGATCAGGCTTTGGATTTTGATCTGTATCTAGGTCTGGATCTGGATCTAGATCTGGAACTGGGTTAGGATTTTGCTCTGGGATTGTGATCTGGGTTATAGCTGGATCATGATCTCTGGATGTACCTCTGAGTCTGGATCTGGATCCAGATCTGGGTCTGATGGAGATCCGCCTTAAAAAGGTTCAGTGCCTCAGCGGGACGGGAGGGCTTCCGTTGTGTAAACGCTGTTTTTGAAATCTTTCCAGGTCTGTATTAAGAGCTCTTACAGTGACGACGAGATGGAGCAGCCCTCAAGACTGTAACCACTCCCTCCGCCCGCACCGCTTCACCACAAACTCCAACCCAATCTTAGGAACTCAGTGAATGTCAACCTGTATTTATGAGCTGTATTAAAAGTGTATTATAGTTTAAGAAAAAAAAGTATGAGTTTAAAGATTTTGTACATTTGTACTTGAATTTATGTCTAGATGTATATTTTCACTAAAGGTTGTATTGTACAAAAAGCCATAAAAGTACCACTTGAATGCATACGTAATGTTTTATTTACTAATGTGTTTTGGGGAGTTTATTTTAAGAAGCACAGTACAAGTAGTCTCTTTACGTTCCTCTATGTAGCAGAAGGCCTTTTCTGTTTTCTGTAAGCTGTCTGTTTGTCATTCACTTAGCCAAAGCGACGTGTTTTTGGCACATAAACGCCGCCTGATCCCCGACTAACTCTTCGCCTCCGTAGGCCTCGTGGCTCAGGTAGATCTAAATGAAGCATGTACTGTAGATACAAGCGGGAGGAATCTAGTCCTGTCTATTTCCCAAAAATCAAACTTTGTTTTTTTCTTTTTGTCTTTAAAAAGTTCTCCTCCATTCTGCCCAGAAGTTCAACTTAAACTGGACCTTCAACCGATTCTGTTCTGCGAGAGATCGCATGAATTCATATCTGACAATCTTTTAGTCGCCTTGAGGGACTAATATGGATTTTTTTCTTGAATTAAAGTGTCTAAAGATGGATTTTTCCTGACACAGTTTCCTCTTGGTTGGAAACACGATGGTTTTGTAAATGTTGCATTGTTCCATCATTACTGACTTTCTTCCTTTTGCTTTTGTTGTATTAACCAGCTTTTATATGCTGTGAGCTATGTGCAGTGCAGAAAAATGACCCCATAAACTTTATTTTTGAGGACTCTGAGAGACGATTCTAGCAAGGACTTTTGTTTGTCTCAAAAAGTAGTTAGTTGCTACAAAACCCTGTGTGGCTCTTTCTCAAAAGCACCGGGTTGAAATGAAATATGTCCGGGAGCATGGAGAAAGTCTTTCCTTCCCGTTTACCAATCACAATCAATCTGTAGATTTCTCATTTTGTCTGGTGTTGATTGTTTATTTCTCTTGAAGCAGTAGCTGTTTGCTCCCCCACTGCTTGTTTTTAATGCTGTGAATACCCATCCTGACCTGTTTGGAGTATACTTTATCTGTAGGTCAACGTGGCTTTGTAAATCCAAACGTGAACGGTCCACAGAAAAGTAGAGGATAGATCTGAAATAGCTGACCTCATCCAGACAGCTGAGGGGACACGTCCACGCCCCACTTTCAGGAAGGGAGGGACGTGGCGAGTTCGCCTCCTGTGGCACATCCCACAATCGGCTATGTGGATGTGTTGCTGGCATGTCATCACTTGCGTTTGTGTCTTGTTTTGGGAAAAAGAATAAAAATGTTTTTGTTTTAGTTTTTGTTCTAAGGCACATTATGAAGCTAAATTTCCCACATTTAGATTTTAGCCTTTTAGCTCTTTAGCCTCAAAAACCTTGTAAATGACGTATATCTAACATGTAATTAAGCTCGGTCACGTAATCGCTCATTGTTTGAAAACCCAAATATCCGATTTATACTCGCTGTCTTTGCACTTCTGTTAGCTTTGATAATGACCATTGGAAGTGTCTTCATCCTATTTTGCCAAAATCACCTTCATCGACCCAAATTTGGTTCTTTTATCTGAAGTGTTAACTTAAGACTGATGGCCTTTACTCCACGTGCCAATTACCAAACCAACTCCTCCTTCTTTTTTGACCCTTGAGACTTTCCGTCCGCCATCAGAAGGTCCTTCTTTGGTAAAGAACCTCTGAACAACTCAAATGTTTTGAATGTCCGCACTAAGTGCATTGTAATGCCTCTTTTTTTCCTGCTTAGATTTTTTGTTAAAGATGAATGTTTTTATTACTCAAGCATGCATCGGGTTGTTCATGGTGTGTGTGTGCGTGTGAGTGTGAGTGATGACCGTACATCTCACTGGTGTCTGAGGACGACGTCTTGAATGGCGGGGTGATGGGCCGAGTCGGGCCGGTTTGGATGACGAGCATTCATTTCCCTCGAAGCGCTGATGCCGAGCCAAGCCACCCCCAAAAGCTGGATGGCGCTCAACATCTACAACCGCAAGATCCTCTCTTCCTTTAGGTCACTTGAATATAGTTTTGGGTTTTGTGCCAGTACAAGTCGAGAGATTCTGCGGTGTTTCTGTAAAAATGTAAAGGTGACGTTTTTCCAAGGAAGGGGGAATAACAAACGGATTGTTTCAAATGGCCATGTAACTTTGTTGTTTTCTTTTTCTTTTCTTCTCTTCTATTTTTTAAACCTGTACAGACATGTCATTCAACCACTGCAGTCATTGTTAATTCTTGTAAAAGTTGTATCACTGGTTGTTGTATCATATCTGACATTTGTAATTATGGAATAATACACTGCCATTTGTATAAAAAATAAAACTTGTGTCTTGACCTACTTCTGTTATGTCTTTAATCATAAATAATGATAAACAAATTGTTTTGTATTCAAAGACTTGATAGGAAGTCATTGATGGCAGGTTTTATGATTGTATTTTGATCTTATTGTCGTTTCCGCCATGTTTCTTACAGCGTTCTCTGACAAAATGTTGCCTAACGGTACTTTTAAGGGCAGTTTCTCACGACTTAGTAATAAAACCAAAAAAACAGCACTGTTTGATGCCACACAGTTAAATATGGTAAACTGAGCCAATACCAGAAGACTGTATGGTACTACAACTATCACTTCCTTGTGATGTTTTTGTTATGGCCCACAGCAGCAAAGACCATATTGTTTTTCGCAGTAGGAAAGATTTCCGTGTCTTTGAGCAAAAATCTGACTGCCGCCACATGGCCGAAAAGTCACCAAAACCCGGCGGAAATGAATTTTCCGCATAGTAATTGACACCCCACCCATGACGATGACATCACAGCAACGGTAATGTAAAAAAAATGAATGAGCCAAAAAACGCGTATGGGGTCAAAAAAAGTCAATAATCTGTAACGAAACCAAAACATGCGTGTTGAGGACATCCCAAGGAAGTTTCGAAACACGTATGGGATGGCCACACGACCTACGGCTTGGCGGCCATTTTGTGGTGAACTCTGAGAATTTGCGATTTTCACGTTTTCTGACAATATGGGAAAATTACACTTTTTTTCTCCGCTATCTTGAAATGTTCAAAAAAACCTCCTTTAGAACCAGACCCAAACAAAAACTCAGGCATCAATGGCAAGCCACTGTGGAAAAGATGTTGGAATTAGAAGTTGTAGATTTTGGACGGCGTGCACGTGGCGAATTCGCAACTGTTGCTATCTTAGCTAGCTCGCACAATTTTTATCGCTATGTCGTAAAAAATGAATATGCGATTCCCTGGCCCCACGCTAAAGGAATGTGGCCGTGGTAAGAAAAAAAAAAAAAACGTTGCAAAAAAATGTGAGGCAGTCTGTTGGTGGGTAAAGGGGGACAAGGGGAGCGCCTGCAGGCCATACAATTTCGCTCGCGGCTTTAATTTAATTTTATTCTTCATTACAGATTTATAAGTCCAGCCTGAAGTACAACAAAGTTAAAAACAGCATCACTATATTTTGTGATTTAATGTTCACTTTTAACACACTGGCAAAAGAAAAATACTTAATTTATAGATAAAACTGTAAAAAACCTAAAAAGATCTTATGTACCTCACTCAATATAAACTTGAATTAATGCTCAATCTCAGCCCATGACGCCACCTGATTTTTAAAAAGATAAAACAAAATCCTCATTGTTGGCACCGAAACCCTCAACCAACCAACCATGTAGGACCACTGATAGGGAGGGCGGATGTCACTGCCAGCAAGCAGGAGATGTCCTCAAAGTGCCCTTCCCACCAATTTTAACTGCACCCTTTACTACAAATACCCTTTATCCCACAACTATATACAACACACACACAGTACACAAGGAAGTCTGGATCTCTGGTTCCCATCCCTGGTGGGTGGAACAGGCCCTCGTCATAACTGTGTAATAAACACGAATCATCAAGAGCATAATGTCAGAGAATCCAAAAGGTAATGGCTGAACTAAACTAAACAGACTATACTGCTGAATTTTGACTCTTTTCGCTTGCCATGCTGCTGGCTCTGGTCTGGGTAGCACACGTAATGATTCCTCTATATTCATGCGTGCAGGTGCCTGGGGGGGGGGGGTCCTGGCTGCCACTGCTGCTTCCGTGGGGGCCTTGGTGTGCGGATGACTGGGCACTCTCAATCTCACCTCAGCAGGACATAAACACCCACCTGAGCACAGGTGTCAGCTCACCTTTGCACCAAAAGGACACATGACTGAATGAAATGTTTCCCACATGTGTTGGTTTGTATGCATACTGTACTAGTGTTGTGGTCATGTTGACATGTTTGTATGTGAAGATTTTTGGAGCCAACAGGCATGTTTGTGACATTTGAGTGTGTGTGTGGACAGGCCCCGCCCCTTTTAGACTAACACCTACACCACCCAACATCCCTCTCTCTTCTTTTTCGCCCGGTCCAACAAAAAAACAGATATCAATATAATTAATATAAATAAAGTTGAGTCTACATCACAAAAGGGGTTTATTCAAATACACACCTTGTGTGTTCAAACGATTCGTAACCCCCTGTTGTAACAGTAAAATATGTCAAACACAACACAGCTGTTTGCTCAGCTGCTGGACAAGTTAAGAAAAAATACATCAACCAAAAGAAAAGCCAAACGTTAACAGGGACAATAAGTATAAAACACATGTGTAAATTAACAGTAAAGGCTTCAAATGTAATATTTGAAATTAAGAGCAGATGAAATGTTTGTGTGAAAATGTAAATATCTATTCAGTTTTGTTTGAAAAGTCTTTAAGGGTGTAACATGGATTTTCTGTTTGCTCATCTGCATTTTGTCATTGCAAATTTTCCAAGTGCCATAACATGAAAATTAAATAACACCCCCCCCCCCCCCTCTTCTTGTCTACAACAAATACGTATTTGACATATAATGCTCAACATTATCTTAAAAGTTAACCTACATGTTCCTAAATTTTGATTTTTTTGTGATTGTGATATCAGAAATGTACTAAAATGTGTAGCATTACAGTTTTAGAAAGACAAATTTGGAGCAAACTTTACCATAGATACAAAACAATGTCCAAGCATCAGACCATTGAATAAAATAAAAATAAATACACAAATTAAACAATCTACAAAATCAGAACATTATTATAATAATGACAGCAATATAGTGGTGATAATATGGACAATACTAAAGTGTAGTTTTAATTATTATTGATTATGATGATAAAGGTGATATGACAGATTATAATGGAACAACTTGAATGACTTTTATCATATTCTTGTTTTATGTGTGTGTTTCTAGCTAAATAATTTTTTTTTACATCTTTGTTACAAAGTGAACTGCAAATACTTATTTTTCAAGCATGTTTGATATTTTAAAGGGATTGGTCTGGTCTTGATATAATTAAAAAAAATTTTTTTTGCTCATTTCTTTAGGTTGATTAAGTAATATTCTGTAAAAATAAAGAAATCAAGTCAAAATAAATGTTTTCTTATCTGACTATTTAAATGTACACTGTTTAGAATGTTTTCTTTTATCGCTCCTTGTTAGGTTCAGCTAATTTAAAATACCTTTTTATAATTTCATTTGACCAGATTATTGTGTCTAAAACCAATGGCAAAATAGTGTTGCAGTCTGTGACGTCAGTGGTCCCGTGACAGCAACAGCAAAACACAGAAAAAGAGGGGGGGAACTAAAGCAGCTGGCAATTGGCTGTTGGCCCTGTCAATCAAAATAATTCCAAGATTGATTGGTTGCTGACTTTGCACCCTTCCCGTTTCAGCGAAGCTTTCGCAAATACCACTTCCTGGTGTGATTGGTCGGAGGAAAACGTCGTTGCATCAAAAGATGGCATACTTTAAACCCGCTTTCACTTCATTTTGTGACTACACTAGAAAAAATTGAGGGACGTTTGGCAGTAAGAGGCGCGGGGGGCGTGTGGTAGCCGCCCGTCACGCTGCATATTCCCTGGCTGTCAGTGCTGTGCTAGCTAATTAGCGCAGATAGTAAATATTAGCTTGTGGAGAAAGCCCACTCATTGTAAATAACGAAAATGGCTACCATGGAGAAACTTATGAAGGCCTTTGAGAGTCTAAAGTCGTTCCAACAACAGCAGGGACCGCCGACGGCCGAGGAACTAGTCCAGAAACAGTAAGTAGCCCCTCCGCTAACGGCTTTAGCCTAGCTAAGCGCCGCTGCAATGCAAGCAAGCAAGCAGCAAGCCGGGATTTAGACACCCTCTCTGTAGTCGTGCTTCCGTGCAAAGAGCGCCTGGACACGGATTTAAGGTTGGCTTGAGGTGCTCAGACGCAGAGAGGCAGGCTTCCCTCCATCATGACACTGAGCTGCTCAGCCTCATGGATGGAGTCCAGATTTGTTCTGACTGACTCAGGTGATGTGGATTCACCTGTCAGCAATGAGAACTCGTCCACTAATCAAGGGAAGCTGCCGCATGTGTGTTTCTACTAGGGATGGGAATAGAAGCCCCATGAAGCCTCACTGGGGTTCTTGTAATTGTGCCGGAAAAATGAACCACCCATTCAGGGCTTCGAAACCACACCGAATAGCGGCATCTGGTGGCGGACTGGATGTATATCGACATGTGTTTCAACTAAACTCCTTGTAACACTTCAATGTGGAAATGATGATGATGAAAAAAATGTAAAACAAAACAATGTTGTTAATGACTATTAAAAAGAACAACGTAAAACAACACATGTAGGAAACATCACATGAAGAAAAAAACGCAAAGCAAAAAAAAAAAAAAATTTTACCTACACAGCTGGTTTCGAACCCAGGACCTCTAGATGTGACTCCAGGCAATCATTCCACTGAGCTATCGCTCCAGATACCAAGGAGCTGTGACAGTAGAAATTTATTGAAGTCTTTTTTTTAACACAACAATCATGCATTTTTTTTTATTATTAGGAGAAATCGAGTAGAAACGATCCTGAGCCACAGTATGTTTTTTACCAGGAGTCACGGTAAAGTGCAATGAACTGACGCTGATTCTGATACAGGGGAAACAATAGAACTGACCAGGAAACGTTCAGGATTCATTTCGTGTTTCTAGAGAACAGCGCGCCCAACTGTTCGACACAAAAGTGACATCTGAACCGTGGTTCGACCAAACGAAACATTTGGCGCGTCATACGTCATCAACCACGTGATCTGCGCTAGTTGACACACGCCCCGAAACATTGTGCCGAAACATTTTGTTTCATGAGAGTGAACCGCGCGCCGAAGCGCCGTGTCAAACAGGCCATCCCTAGTTTCTACCTTCTCAAGGAAGAGCAAAACACTTAACTCCACGTCCCCAGAACACCACAAAAACATTCGTTTCTCTAAATGTTTAATTGAGGGAAAACAAAAAAGGTTTCATAAACCAGATTAGTCACGACAAAACCATCAGTACAAGGTTCCTAAATGAAAGTCTGGTTCTAGGAATTGGTTGGTGATCAGTGACTGACTATCCTCAGTAATGGACAGATCCAGTCTTTATAATGCTGCTTCTCCATATCAAAATACTGCTTTTGGAATATGTTTCCCGGTAAAAATTCCAAAAGCCTTTGAGCCTTTGGTTATGTCGCCTTAACCGTCTGGAGGCGTCCGGGTGCTGAGCAACATGGGACACACGTGACTTGTTTCAGATCCGCATTGAAACAGACAGGCCTCCCTGCTGGACACTCAGCATTAAGGTTGGATGGGGGGGGGTTAAACCCGAGTTCCCAAACGCGGCTGTGTCTGCAGCTCACCGCTCCCCAATGCCAAATGCGGGTAAACAAATTTCCCACGCCTAGATACAGATAACGGGACTTTAACTTTAACTCTTCGCTCCGATGCGAAGCAACTAACTTCTGTGAAAGCTGCGGGGGGCCACAGCTCCTCTGAAACGGAGACAAGTCGCTGAACTGTGGTCAGACCAGCTGAAGAGTGAAGTTCTTAAAGTCTGAGAACTCCAGCCTAAAGAGGAGAGGAGCCATGATTCACCCAAAGGCCTTCGTCTTTGACGCTGGCGGAACTGCTAACCTTTGTGCTGAAAGCTGTTGGAACGCCCGTCCAAGATTCTGGGCGTTTTTCCCAGCAGCCCCCGCTCCTGATTCTTCTTTTTGACACACCTGATCCCAGGTAGTCAGTCGTGAGTGGAGCAGAGAGAGCTGGAAGGTTGTAGGTCATTGATGATTTTATTTTAGTGCCAGAAAACATTGAATTATGGGAGAGTTTGAGTGACGGCTCCGGTTGGAGTCTTTTCTGTGTTGAAAACCCGACTTTTGCCCCTTTTGACCTGCATTCTCCTCATCTGCTGTTTCCTCCCCAGGAAAAAGGAGCAAGCTACAACAAAAAAGGACAGAGTGACCCACTGCCTGACAATATGTGAAAACATTATTGCCCAGTCCCTGAGGTAGGAAGGAGCATGATTGTCTGATATGTGTGAAAATTCAAACTGAAGTACAATTCAAGTGACTTTTTTTTTTTTTTTAAACATTTCAGTCAAATATTTCGTGTTTTTAGACCTGTTTAGGCCTCAGAAGGACAAATAACTGAAGCCCTTTTATTAATTCATAGAAAAGTGCTTTATTTTTTACATTCAATTTTGATTTCTAAGGACAGGCAATTATAATGGCTGTTTTATTTCTGACAGTGGAGCAATGCAGGGTTTTATTTTGTCAGAATTTCCTGCTTTTTGGTGCTGCTAGCTCTCCTCCTCTCAAGATCGAGTCCTCTTCACAGGCTCCGGATCATTTTTACAGTGAAACGAGTACACTCTAGTCCTTGAACAAAAAAAAAACTGTTTTTATGTTGCAAAAGTATGACTGCTTCATTCCAGATTTATAATCACGAGTTTTTGCTTCACTTTTGTGTCCACTACAAATGTAACTGACCGGCTGTCCGGCTCAGATTAGAACAAACGAGGACCCGGGTGTCCTAAAGAAGAAATGGGGAAGAAGGAAGGGAAAACAAAGTAGAACCAATGTTTTTCTCACCGTTGTCCCTATTTGAACCCTTTGAACAGAACGTCTCCGGAGTTTCAGAAGCTGCTTGGCATCGCCATGGAGATGTTTCTGCTTTGCAGTGACGACGGCGAGTCCGACGTCCGGATGGTGGCCGACGAGTGCCTGAACAAAATCATCAAAGTGAGGAACAGCCAGTTACTCTCTGTACTTTGCTTTTTGGTTTGTTTGGACTGAACCAATGCGTTTGTCTTTATTGGTTTTGGCACGTAGGATGTTTTTGTGTATGTGTTTCTTTTTTTATTTGTATTTTTTTTTTTAACTCCATCAGAACTATGATTCTACATGAATATTCACATGAAGTTATTTGCGCCGTGTGAGATTTTGTGCGTTTGTCCTGGTTTGTGCTTGTGTTTGGCAGTGTGTGTTGCAGTCTGTACGTGAACACAGTTGTAGGAGCCTGTAGACGAAGTGAGCCGAATTATTTTGCCTTTGTTGAACAGAAGAGGAGCCACAAACCCCCCCTTTACATATTCTCTGCTTCATTTTAGTCCTGTGTTCATCCATAGAATTTTATTTTATATCAGACAAGAGCTTCACATGTAAACCTGTTGTCATGCAGCAGAAATCATATACATTTTAATTTATTTAAAAAGCTGCTATGCTGCCCCAAACTATGCAACACTCAGAATAAACAATTCAAATTAACCACCTATTGTTAATTTGAATTGTGTTGTTTTGTTTAACCAATCGTGCTTCGTTCATCTCCTGACCTGAATCTTCAGGCGCTGATGGACTCTAACTTACCCAGACTGCAGCTGGAGTTGTACAAAGAAATTAAAAAGGTAATAAATTCCACTTGTTGTTTTATTTGCATTGTTGCTATTGCAGCTATTCCATTAATAAAAGTGTTTTTTTTGTTGTTGTGCCCTTCTCGGCAGAACGGTGCCTCTCGGAGTCTGAGGGCGGCTTTGTGGAGGTTTGCTGAGCTGGCCCACCTCATCAGGCCGCAGAAGTGCAGGTACCAGAGCCGCCTGGAGGACGTCCGTCGCTCACTCTTGTCAGATCCATTTCAAATCTGTTAGGGATGTTTCTTTAAGGGTGTATTCACACCGCACACACGTGAACCAGAGTCCGTTTTTCCTCGATAATCTGGAGCAAATTTTCAGTCTGAATACAGCCAAGTGGACCCTGGTCCGGGACCAGGAACTGGAAACTCAGCTGCGTCTTCCTGACTGCCAGAGTTCGATTTCCAGCTTCCTCCACTTGTGAACCATGGATTCATTCATCTTGAATTCTCTGCAGCTGCTCCCATGTTCCTCTGCGTAGCTCAGTGCTTCTCAATTATTTTTTGCAAGGCCCCCCTCTGATTTTTTTTTTTTCTAAATGATGGATTGTTTATATTCATGATGTCATAAAGTGCAGCTGTTTTCCTGCATTACCTGCTGTCTTTATGTCAAACACTGACACCAGCTAAACCACAGACAGACAAAGAAGCGTGTCTCCTGTCACACACAAAGACATGTTTTTTCTCCAGATTTTTCTCCAAGCACTGAGCCGCTGTCACCACCGCCCTCTCCGTTAAATTTGCAGGCAACTGCCCGTATTACCTGTGCATACTACTGCGCGCCCCCGCCCTGGCGTCCCATCGCCACACTGGCGAAGCAGATAGCTTGCAGATGAAACTGCGCTTCATTAGCGTGTCTCTTTGCCTTTTCAGGGTTTCTAAAACGACGTTTCGTTGTTCACTTCCTCACTTCCCTCCTTTCCGTTCTCATGCTGTCCTCTCCTTCGTCCTCTTTATCGAAGTCACGCAGCAACACATTAAGCGCACTGCACCGCACCATAGGGGGCTCTGTACATTTTGGAGAAAATTTAAGACTTTTAAGTGCGCCTTATGGTCTTGAACATACGGTGTTGCCACACTAAATCGCTGTTCACCTCTTACCGTCTCGCAGATTTTCTTTTGACCAATTTTGAATACTTCTTTTTTCTTTTTGAATGGTGCATTGTGTTGTGCATCCTGATTGGCTGCAGACCGTTGTCAATCATTCTCCTGCACAGAATGGGTGTAGATTACCGAATCGACATAAATCCCAGGTGTCAAACTCCAGACCTGGAGTCTGACACCCCTAAATTAATCTTCTATCTGATCAGATTTTTGTTTTCATTTTATCATAATATACTTGTTTTTTTTTTTTTTTAAACAAGAGAGGAAAGTGACCCACTCTTTGGAAAGTTAAAACTCGTATTCATTTTTTTGTCGCCATTAAGGATGTCCCGATCCGATCGGACATCGGGACATCACATGATCAAAAATCTGGCCTGTTCACGTGGTTGCAGACTGGATTGAAATCGGATGTTGTCCCCCGATCAAGGATCAGACATTCATTTAATTTGTTCTTAATATGATCAGCTCTTTACATGTCAAGCCAATCTACTAGACGTCTGCGTATCGGCAACGAATCACCCCAATCTTTTTGCTGCAGGAGGCGCACAAAAACAGTTCAGCCAGATTAGGACTTCCGGGATCAATACCTTTAAAATAAAACTGACAGCAAGTGTTTCTCTGCTGAGTTATGATAACGGAAAACAGGACCTGCAAAGTAGGGGGAAAATTGTTTTAGCAATATGACGCGATAATTGATTTGGCGATACTTGTATGGATTCAAAATGCTGTCTGGACGATATTTATTCAGTTATTAATGAGCGTCCTTCAGCCGCTGACTGTTGTTTTCAATCCAGCATTTAACCCTGCAGTTTCTTCTGGAAACGCAGCTCCTTCGAGTTTGATTTTGTTTGTTTTTTAACGGGATGCTTCAGGATTGATTGTTTTGTCCTTCGGTTGCTCTGCAAGGCCGTACCTGGTGAACCTGCTGCCGTGCCTCACCCGCATCACCAAGCGGCAGGAGGAGACCGTGCAGGAGACCCTGGCTGCAGCAACGCCCAAAGTCATGGCCGCGCTAGGAAACTTTGCGAATGACGGCGAGGTCAAGGTAACCTGTTTTTACCACAGGAACGATGTTTTTTTTTTTTTTCCCTCTGCATTCACGTGTCTATTCGCTAAAAGCTGGAGTCGTTTTCATTTTTCCAGCTACTGCTAAAGTCGTTTGTTGCCAACCTGAAATCCAGCTCCCCCACCATCAGACGCACGGCGGCCAGCTCCGCCGTCAGCATCTGCCAACACTCCAGACGCGCCAGCTACTTCTATACCTGGCTTCTGAATGTGCTGCTAGGTACGTCACCCAACACGCCACACCCAGACCGCCAGCCAGCTGGTTCTGGACGCTCTCCTTCCATCTCAAATCCAGGGCTGCTGGTTCCAGTCGACGAGGAGCATCCCAGTCATCTGATTCTGGGGACGTTATTGACGCTACGCTACATGATGCCTCTGCTACAGCAGCAGGTCAACACTACCAGCCTCAAAGGAAGCTTCGGGGTCATGAGGAAGGAGGCAGATGTTCAGCCCACGCCTGAGCAGATGTTACAAGTGTGTGTGTGTAAGATTGTGAGCGCATGTGTGTTTGTGCAGCCACGCTCTGCTCACCTCCCGCGTCTCTGAAGGTGTACGAGCTGACCCTACACTACACGCAGCACTGGGATCACAACGTGGTCACGGCGGCCCTGGAGCTCCTGCAGCAGACGTTCAGGACGCCGCCGCCAGAGCTCCTCCACCTGCTCATCACAGCGGGCAGCATTCCTCACGCCACCGTGTTTCGCCAAGACAACGAGAGCCGTGCCCGCTCTGGCAGCATCCTGGAGCTCATTGGTAATGCCTTGTTTTTCTCCGCAGAGGTGATTCTGTCGCTGAGCCATGCCACTGAACATTTAGCGAGCCGTGCGCTGCGTTCACTTTTGCCCTGAAGGAACTCGGCTGCTCCTTTTTCTAACTCTTGGTCTGTTTGTGAGATTAACACCTCCGCTGTGTCCAAGTTTTCCTCTTTTTAGTGCTTTCCTAGCTTTTGCTGCTTCTCTTCTTCTCATTTCCTATTCCTTCTTCCGGTTTTCCTGCCGTCTGCAGCAGGAGGTGGGTCTTCCTGCAGTCCACTCCTCCTCAGGAAACAGAGAGGTGACTCCTCTATTTTTCTCTTTGCTGACCTCCGCCCAAACGACGGGATTTACTCCAGCAGCAGATGTTTGCACTTGTAGGAACTCGATGAGCGTTGACCACAAATGTGGAATTTTTCCCAGGAAAAGTGCTCTCTGGGGAGGAGGATGGATTAGAGGACGAGGCGGAGAAGAGTGAGGTTCCTGCTGCAGCCTTCACAGGTACGATCTGACCTCCAGACAAAAAAGCTTCACCTGAAGGAGGCAAAAAACGTTCTAACATCCTCTGCTGCCTGCCTGCCTGCCTGTGTAGACGGCTCCTCTGTCTCCCAAGTGGACATCATCACGGAGCAGCCCCGCTCCTCCCAGCACGCCCTGCAGCCCGCCGACTCCGTGGACCTCAGCGCCTCCTCGGAGCAGGGGGGCGGAGGTGGGACGTCCGCGTCTGGCACGCCCGAGTCGCCCAACGAAAACGAGGAGGAAATGCTGAGTCGGAGCTCCAGCGGCGGGGCTAACGCCGCCCCGGACACGGCAGAGTGCACCTCCTCAGAAATCGCCGTGCCAGAAGGAGCGCCCGCGGAAGAAAGCGGAGCGATGCTCGCCACTCATGACCGCTCGCTTCCACCCAGCGACTCCTCTCAGACGACCACGGAGGGGCCGGACTCTGCTGTGACGCCTTCAGACGTGGCTGAGCTGGTGAGTGCCCATGTTTGCATAGAGATCTCTTTCCAAAAACAAGGATGAGGTCCAAACCCGGATGGCTCCTCACTGCAGGGGGTGACAGAGGCAACATTTCTTTTTTGAACTTATATTTTATTCAAATTCTTTCGCCACAGAGCATTATACACAGTAGTCTCCATGGTTTCCATGCAAGTACAATCAAACGAGGTACACACAGGAAGTCGAGTTACCAAAATACTCTTCATCTAAAACAGAAAAAAATGAAATCTAAACATGCCAGCATTTGACTAGCTAGAGGTATTATTAGGCTGCTGACAGTAGCAAGGGTTTAGCTGGGCCCCATCTTAGGTTAAAGGTTTGAGGTCTTAGAAGGAAAAGTTATTATTTCCATTTGGGTCCAGGTATCTAGAGAGGGTGGTCCTGTTTTCATCCATCTCATTGTAATGCATTTTAAAGCTGCTGTAATAGGTAGGATTCTGTCGTATCTGTGCTGGGATGGCAGCGAAGAGCGCAGCCATCAGGTCTCTTGGTATGTCGACTTGAAATATCTGTTCCATAGCTCTGTACACTCCATCCCCAAAATGTTGCAGTTTAGGACAAGTCCAGAACATGTGTGTGTGTGTGCGTGTGTGGGTGTGTAGTTGGGCAGGTAAAATGTCTAAAAAGCACCTTAAGCTGAGGGTCCGGTGAAAGTAAAACTTGCATATTAAGGTTCCAGATTTGACTCGTGTGACTGAAAGCCTGCAGGAGACAGCAGCATCCATAGTGATTGTAGTTCTTATGACTTTTTGATGCTGCCCTTTATTAAAAGAGGACAAGTCCAATCATACATGGCTGCTAAAAACAAGGAAAAGTGACAGCAAAGCCTCTTTCTACCTGGAGTTCCAGCTAGAAACAGCTGTTGAGTGTATTTTTGGATTTCTCTCACAGCGAAAGGGTTTTTCGAAAGGATGAGAAGGTACATCCACGCCGAGTTTGGCACTTGTACCACAAAATGCACAATTTACCTAACCGGTTCTGCTAAGTTCTACTGAGGAACATGATATGTGGTCCCTGAAAGCAGCCTCATGAATCGGAACAGGTAAAATGCTCTTATGTACTCCAATAATAAATCGACGTACAGCTTACAGATGAAAAACTAGCTTGTATTGAATGGAGATCAACTGATGTGTTTTTTTAAAATTATTTTTGTTGTTTTCAGGGCCGATACAGATGATAAGTAGTAAAGAAGGCCGACTACCAATATTTGGAGCCGAAATTGGAAAATATTGGCATAGAAAATTTAGAACAAACCAACAACAACAATTAACTTCAGCAGTATTGTTTTTAACTTTTTTTAACATATAAATATACAGTTTGCTTAGTACATAAAGTAAAACCTTAAACATCCACTAAATTAGTGTTTCTCAACTCGTGTGCCGTGGGAGAAGTTCAAGTGTGCCGTGGGAAATTGCCCTCATTAACTGATCTAAAAACATTTCCCATCTCCAGGATATCAGCTCTGTGTTCATCCAAACAAACCCTAATAAAACACTGAGTAGTTAGGAATATGAAAGATCATAAAATACTTTTTTCTTTGTGTTTATTTGATTCTATTAAAGACACTTTGATGAGAATGATGGTACGGCGATTTAGCCGTAGCTTCAGCTCTGTTTTAGGAAAAGTCCCGCCCCTTTAACTGTCTCCAATCATTCTTGGATTCTTAATCACATGTCATCAGTCTGACCAATCAGAAGTGGTTAAAGTCTTCACTTCCTTGTTTAGATTTAGCTCATAAAGTCTTTCAGTTCTAACAGAAATACCAGCTAAAGCTCGTCTTTAGCGGTGTAGCTTTCCACAGAATCCGGTGTCAGACCGTGGAACAAGAGAACAACACAATGAAGCTCTGAGACGTGAGTCTGTCTGTGTTTAGTGGGCTGTTTTGCACTACATCTCCCATGATGCATTGTGTTAAAGTGACAGCGTCTTGCTTGTTAAACATCTTGAAACCACAACCAACTCACATCAAACAGTTTTTAAATCTTCTAACTTAACTTTTATTCCATCTTTTAGAAAAGAACAGCTGCAGCTTCCAGCTTTTTCTGCCACAATTATCACAAAAATGCACGTGAGATCATGGAGGGACTGTAGATCAATACAGACTAGGAGTTTCTCCTTTGTGTTTTTTAATTTTTGATTTTTGATGTTGGTGTGCCGCGGGATTTTTGTCAAGGCTAAAGTGTGCCGCGGCTCAGAAAAGGTTGAAAAACACTGATCTAAATGACTTGACGAAAGTAAAACTGCCCGGTGGCATATCTTGAGGTCAAATCAAAATTTGAATAAAAGAATAGTTAGCTGATGTTTTTCTTTGTAGGAAATTCAAATAAAGTTAAAAACTATTTGAGAATTATTTCAAATATCTTGGGGTCTTGTTCACGAGTGAGGGAAGACCGGAGCGTGAGACTCCGTTGTGGTGAACAGAGAGCTGAGCCAGAAGGCGAAGCTCTCAATTTACCGGTTGATCTTCGTTCTCCCCTTTGATCATGAGCTCTGGGTCATGACCCACAGAACCGGGTCCCAGATACAAGCGGCTGACTTGAGCGTCCTCTGTAGGGGGCTGGGCGCTCCCTTAGCGATAGGAGGAGAAGCTCGGTCACCCGTGGAGAGCTCGGAGTAGAACCTCTTCTCCTCCACATCCAGAGGAGCCAGTTGAGGTGGCTTGGTCATCTAGTCCGGACGCCTCCCTGGGGAGGTGTTCCGGGTATGTCCCAATGGGGGGAGGCCCCGGGGAAGACCCAGGACACGCTGGAGAGACTACGTCTCCCCCAACTAAATCGCGTTTGGTGTGAACGCAGCGTATGAGTTTAAAACTCTCCAATGTACCCCGATATGAACTTGAACATGAAGTCGGTCAGGGTGCAGCGTACCCGCTCAACGCTAAATACTAACAAACACACCTGTATGGTCTCACCCCTGCCCCCCCCTATCCTTGTCCCACTCTGTCGCAGTCACGCACTCCACTGCTGCCGGTCTCTGAGCCTCCCCCACCCTCGCCAACTTCCACCGAGGGCCCCGATGCCACAGACAGCGACTCCTCTGTCTACACCGCTTCCTCTTCATCATCTTCTTTCTCTTTCACCTCCTCTTCCTCCTATGCCACATCCTCCTCTAGCACTAGTGACCAGGTCAGCCTGAAGGACGTTTGAACAGAGTGGGAGGTGCCCGGCTGCCCGGCTTTCTTCCTTCCTCCTCCTTACTTTGGCTTGCTTGTCCTGACCCGTGCACTGATCTTCCCAGCCTGTTTTCTCGATCTTCCTCCTCTTGTCCTACGAATCCTTCTCTCCGTCCGTCTGAGGCTAAATGAAATCCCTTTTTTCACTCACTTGATTGACTTCTCTGTTGTAGTGTCTGTGTCCGGTCGTTTGTTTTTATTTTAACAAACTGGTCCCTCTCGCCGGGGAAGATCTCATCTCTCAGAAGGACCTGATGGGATCTGAAGGTCGTGTTGAGGCAGTTTGTTTGGACTTCCTCTGGGGGCTTTGAGTTGTCCAGCGTGTGCTTCCTCCTGCGTGCCGTCGATTTGCTGTTTTTTCTGTTGCATGATTCAGTCGAGCTTCATTCCTGAATGCGTGGGTTTCTTTGCTTTTGTCCCTTCAACCAGCAAACCTCAGGTGCGGCTTTGCATGCACTTGTGTAAAGGAAGAATTGAGTAGTTTGATTCTACGGAGACTCTTTGTTTCAGGTCCTTGATGGCAGTGACAGTCAGTACTCCGGGATGCAGATCGGAACACTGCAGGATGAAGAAGAGGAAGGAACGGCGTCATCCTCGCAGGAGGAACCCTCAGAACCGTTCATGCCGTTAGCTCTTGGTGTGTTTGTTCTCCATCTTGGAGAAGCTCTCTGCTCTGATGTGTTTTTGACCACACGAAGCTCAGTCTCTGTTTCTGTGTGCAGCTCTGAGCAAACCTCATCTCTTTGATGGCCGAGGCCACAACCGACAGGGCTCCGACTGCAGCGTGGACCGTTTCCTCCCTAAAGATGAGCCTGCCGAGCCAGAACCTGACGTTAAGGTCAAGGTAAACCCACAATTCCATCTGCTTTTACTCAAATTCCCGCTCCGCTCATCTTTCAAATCAATTTTCGAAGCGTTCCCAGTCGTCTTTTAATGCTGATTAGGCCATTTTAGCCAAAATTTGTGCTTGAATATGTGCTTCTTTCATGGGATTATGTCGCCCCTCAGCCGTCACGAATAAAGGGCCCAATCGGACACTACACAGACCAGGGGGCGGAGCCACTCGTGCACTGTGTTCGACTGCTTGCTGCCTCCTTCCTGCTGGCAGGGGAGAAACATGGTGAGTACCAAACCCAAAACTTTAACCCCGCAGTCCTTCTCAAAGGCTTTTTGTCTTTTGTCATTCTTGTATTCCAACCTCAAATTAAAATATTTGTTAAGTTGCCTTCAAGCAAAACGGTATAAAAACTAATAAATAAAAGGGAACAAAGAGAACTGGCCTGACTTTAACGGCCCTCTTACTCCCCTGTAATTTGACCCTTTGTTGTTTCTTCAGACTTGATTCCTGACAAAGAGGTGCGCGTCAGTGTGAAGGCCTTGGCGTTGAGCTGCGTCGGAGCTGCGGCCGCTCTGCATCCTGAAGCTTTCTTCAACTCCCTCTACCTGGAGCCGCTGGACGGCGTTCCCCTGAAAGGTGGGCGAAGGAAAACGCTCCTGACTGTCATTCAGACGTTGATAAACACGCAGAAGCTGAATACGCTCTTCATAGACTAAAGAAAGGCAGCAGAGTTTTATTGTTGAGGTGCTAATGTGCCCTGAGCAGAGTTGCATTTAGTTACTTTTAGTTAACTGACTGTCTTAATACCCAAATGAAAAACTGCAGACATTCTGATTCATTAGTTTATTAGAGACGTGTCACTCCCAACAGCTGCTTTCCAATGACTATGAAATTGTGCTTATTAGATTAATAACTAATAAATTTACCCAATCAAAAAATGACAATTTTGAAAAAAGTCACATTTATCAGAAAAGAAATGTTGGCCTTGGAGGAGGTGCTTTTTGAGACGTATCGAAATGGGCATATTTCTCAAAACTGCAATGGAAACACTTTTTTCGTAATCAAACGAGTCATGTGACCAACAACCAGATGGCTATGAGCTTCTTGGTAGGAAGTGGCGGTCTTGGGCGCTGCACGGCGGGCGCCACCAGAGGTCCCACAGCGTCCCACAGATCATCAGAAGCTGAGCGTGTCATGAGGAATTGTTGGATCCACAGCTCCTCTGGAAAACCACCATATCCCAAAATGACTTCATCCGTAGCACCTCCCACATGTAAGGAGCTCACCGCTCCATGTACTGATAAAGACGCCGACGTCTCCTCTGATAGATGATGAAGAGCGCTAAGCAGAAATGTGAATGTATCTGCTGTCAATCAAAGTGTTGGTCACATCCGTCGGCGTGTTTCTGAATGACTTATGGCGTGATTTTGTTTGTGTTTTTTTTCCTACATAATTAGGATTTAATGGAAGCAGCGTTATTAAGAAACTGTGGGTTTTTTTTCTACATTTTTCTTGAATTTCTATAAAGTTTTGCACACATACGCGTGACCAAGTGCAGCTACAAACACTGAGTAAAATCATTGACTGTATCTGAGAACTGGACCAAGTGAGTGTGATGTCATTCATCAACAAGTGACTTACTTCCAACTCCAACCAACTAAAGTCAGATCTACTGATAATTCTTCATGATACGAACACCTCCGTGTTGAAGCCAGGTGTCGTCGATGAGAAGGGATCCGTCCGTCTGAGCCAACGTTCCTATGGCAACCGCTGTCGCCATTCTGGAGTGAGCTTGGAACCGGGCTACACAAAATCTGTCAAAAGGTTTGAACGTTCGACGTGGCGACTATCAGACTCCACCTGCTTTTTTGTGGCATCTGGCCAGTTTATTGTTTGAATAACTTCAACTACAGAAAAAGATATCATGAAAAAAGGTGAGGATTAACTAGAAGATGCAGATCAAAAATGGTCGTTCTGACCAATGACTGAGTTATAGTTGTTTATTTCTCTGTGGACATCATACCCAGTCTAGTTCTCATATACAGCCATGGGGAAATGCTTAAGTCACATACATGCACCTGCAGGTTTTCAGGTTGTCTGGATCCGTAGAGGGTGGTAAAGAAGCGCAGGTGTGTCTTCAGTTCCCTTGAGGTTCCTGCAGAATGTACCATTGCTCCTCGTAAGTGCAGCAATGGTACGTTTCATTTTTATAACGTCCCTTGAGGTGGTTGCCACCTTCCATTATAAAAATAGAACGTACCATTGCTGCTCGTGTGGTAAGTGTATAAGTATTTGTAAGGATGATGGAAATCACACGCACTTATGAAGTACAGGTGATGCTGTCGTACGGCATCCTTTCGCTTCACTAGTCGTTGTAAGGTGTGAGTACTGACTCCTTACTGACCGCGAACAAATGGTCGTTCTGAGTGCTTTACGACCGTTATTTGTTCAGGTCACCTACGTACCCGGACAGGTTTGCCCATTTTTCACTGCAGACTGTGCGAATCCACCCGTAAGGACAGTTGTGACTGAGACTAATAGTTGGTACGGGTTTCCAGAACATCCCTAAAAAGCCAAAAACGAGTTCTTTCAGAGAAGTTTGTTCACAGAGGATGCTGCTAAGCAGTAAAATAGAATTTTTATTTGTCAAATTCACAGAGATTGAAGTGTTTCTGTGAGCTGATGAGCCCCTGACTCTTTTGGTCTGTTCCCTTGCAGACCAACAGTACATCAGTGACGTTCTGGACTTCATTGCCCATGGGGACCCTCAGATCAGGGGGGGCACGGCCATCCTCTGCGGAGCCATTTTGCAGGCCGCCCTTACCAAAACCCGCTACAACATAAGCACTTGGCTGGCCAGTGTGCAAAGTGCAACAGGTTTGTGACTCTTTTAGCGATCTTGCTGGGTCGAAGGTTTGAATCTGGGGCTCACGGCGCCCTCCGCTCTCCAGGTAACCCTCTGTCCCTGGCGGACTTGGTGCCTCTAATCCAGAAAACTCTAAAGGACGAATCTTCGGTCACCTGTAAGATGGCTTGCGCAGCAGTGAGGGTAAGACCGATCTGTGTGGGGTTGCTGGGGTTCTGTCCGTGTTCGGGTCTGACGCTGGACACTGTTGCAGCACTGCATCATGACCCTATGCAGCAGCACCCTGAGTGAGCTCGGCCTGCAGCTCGTCATAGACCTCTTGTCTTTGAGGGATTCTTCCTATTGGCTCGTTCGCACCGAACTCCTGGAGACTTTAGCAGAATTGGACTTCAGGTAACTTTTTCTTTCTTTCTCTTTATGTTTGTTTTTTTGTTTGTTTGAGTTGTCTGTGTTTTACTTAATGCCTCTTTCTTTAATTTCCTCTGTAAACATTTGAAACAAGTCATCTGTCAGACTCTCTGCTGTTTCCTGTTTTAGATTGATAAGTTTCTTGGAGAGAAAAAGCTACGCTCTACACAAAGGAACCCATCACTACACGGGGGTAAGTCCCACACGAGTTTCCCTTTCTTCTTTTCCCCAAGAACTGGCAGAATTGATTTCATGGGTGGTTTATTGATTTAATCGCTTAACTCTAGTTTTTATGCTTAATGTTATCATGCTAAATGCTATGATGCTAGTGCTACAATGCTAAATGCTGCATTATTAAATGCTACGATGCTATCACTCTATGATGCTATCATGGTAAATGCTACGAGTCGATCTTGCGATGAGGCTAAATGCTACAATGCTATCATGATACCATGCTAAACGCTACCATGCTAAATGCTAACATGCTAAACGCTACCATGCTAAATGCTAACATGCTAAACGCTACCATGCTAAATGCTAACATGCTAAACGCTACCATGCTAAATGCTAACATGCTAAACGCTACCATGCTAAAGGCTACCATGCTAAATGCTAACATACTAAACGCTACCATGCTAAATGCTAACATGCTAAACGCTACCATGCTAAACGCTAACATGCTAAACGCTACCATGCTAAACGCTACCATGCTAAATGCTAACATGCTAAACGCTACCATGCTAAAGGCTACGGTAACTAATTTGTGATTGAAAACCAAATATTTCATAGATGGTGAGAAAATGGCAAAACCAGAAACAAAGATTGATTCAAAATAAATACAGGAGTTCCTTAGAAGAAGAAGAAACTTATTTTTAATTGGATGTTTTTATTATTTTTATTTAATATTAATTTGGTTGGTAGATTTTCTTTGGCTGTAAGTGAAAAAATGTGTTTTTGGTTGTTGGGGTCGTGACTTAAAACTTGGAGCATCAAACAACAAAATCCGTTTTAGGGCAGTTTCTCCCAAAATGCTGTGCCGAGTGCGTTCTAGTATTTCTCTTTATGAGATGCTCAAGGTCGCGGTAGATCACCAAACATCTGCGGCTTTGTTCTACAAACATTTTTACAGCTTACATTTAGTTGAACTTTGTGTTAAAAAGCAATTTCCAAAGGATAATTTAAAATAAAATAGATTTTTGTTACATGTATTCCATTATTTGTCATTTTTGTTAAAGAACGTAGAAGCAGGGAGGAAAAAAATCGATTAGAATCAAAAACAGCATTTGAAATAGAAAAAAAATCTTATTTTTTTAATTTTTTGGCTGTATTTCATGATTTTTAGTTATTAGTGTTGCGTTTCGACGCTTGTAGTAAAGCTTCGATGTGTGCCTGAGAAATGCAAGAACAGCAAAAGTGGAGCTTTTTAACAAGTTTTCTGTTTACTTCAAAAATGTTCCCACTTTGATTTGAAAATATCTTTACAGCTGTAATAAAGTAGAAATACAGGAACCTAGCAATAAACAAACGTGCTTCTTTAAAATGCTGAAAGCATAATTTTTAATATGTATAACTTTATGAAAATGAAGCATTTTTCTCCACTTGTGTTGAGTTAAAGCAAAGTCCTAATCTAATCATCTTTGGAGCTAATTTAAAAGTGTTATTCTTCAATTATGATCATGCTGTTTTTTAACCGAAAAAATAATAAAACAGTGTCATTTTCTTTAGTGAATTAAATACTCAGGAATGCTATTTAAGTGTAATTTCCTTAATATATGTCCTCTGTTTTCAGAAAATGCTACAGGAACATGTTAAAAACACCAAACACATGTTTTTTTGTTTTTATCAGAAAGGGTTTTTAAGCTTTACTGGATTTAAAGGCAAATGTCAAATGTACATTTTGAGAAACAAACATAAATCTATGTATTTTTGGTTTAAGCATGTTTTCATCGTATAGCCAACAACATGGAAGGACATGGGTCATGCCCTCTGTGAGAAGGAAGATGTTGGGAGCGTGACTTCAAGTGAAAAAACCCAAAGAGCTCGGCTTAAGCGCCTGAATGAACAGAAAACAAGAAGCAAAAATGTTTTTTGAATGAAAACAAACCAGTGTTTTGTGCCCGACATTTATCTGCTGACTCTGCTTCGTTCAGAGACTGCAGCTCCAAGACAGAGTCCTGAACGACGTGGTCATACGTCTGTTGGGAGACGATGATCCGAGAGTGCGGCATGTGGCTGCGTCTGTCATTAGCAGGTGACTGAACCACGCATCTCTTTCTATCTCTTCAACCAGCTCTGTTTTTGTTTTCCCACTGTATTGATGGCCTTAACGCTCCCTTGTTTCGTCTCCTCTCGTCAAGAATGGTTCCACGGTTGTTCTTTGACTGTGACCAAGGCCAGGTCGACCCTGTGGTGGCGATCGCCAGGGACCAGAGTTCAGTGTACCTTCAGCTACTCATGCACGAGACCCAGCCTCCTTCCCAGTTCACCGTTAGCCCAATCACCCGGTAGGGACACGGTAGTGACACTGCTGTGGCGCCGAGTTACATCTCTACTACGACCACAGAACTTCTCAGCAAACGGGTGGTTAGTACGTATGCGCCTTGTCTCCCTCCCAGGACCTACCGAGGCTACAACCTGTCCAACGCCGTGTCTGATGTCACGCTGGAGAACAACCTGTCCAGAGTTGTCACTGCCGTCTCTCATGCGTTCTCGTCCTCTACATCCAGAGCTCTAACTGTACGTTTTCAGAGCAACACTTGGCCTTTTTCTCTACTTCGTGGGACCCGAATGTCTTCCTGACTAAACGTGTTTTTGCAGTTTGGCTGCTGTGAGGCTCTGAGCCTCCTGGCGTCAAACTTTCCAGTCTCCATGTGGAGCGCCGGCTGGCACTGTGGCTACGTTAGCTCAGGCAGCAGCTTTTCCTCCCATTCTGGGCTCAGCCGCAGCAGAGGAAGGGCCCTCAGGTTGGTGATTGCTAACTCCTTTCTGATTTTTTACAATTTTTTATTCACGTCTTGTTTTTCGTTTTCCTTTTGTTTAAATGTTGGGCTTTGCTGTGCAGTTTTTCACAGTCCAGCAACACTCCGTCCGCTGCAGCTACTTCCCCAGACGTGGAGCGGAGGACCCTGACTGTGGGGATGGCCAACATGGTGCTCTCCTTACTGTCTTCAGCCTGGTTTCCACTGGATCTCTCTGCACATCAAGACACACTTTTACTCTCGGGGAACCTGATAGCCGGTGAGTAGTCCTACCAAGATGCTATTGTGAGTTGGAGGGGGGGGTGCGGAGGCTACTGCTGACTTGCCGGTCTCTGCGTCATGTTTGCAGCCGTGGCTCCTAAATGTCTGCGCAACCCCTGGGCTGGAGAAGAGGAGGGCAGCGGTGGAAGCGCCGCTGCTGGCCCAAATAAAATGGAGGAGCCCTGGGCGGCGCTGTCGGAACGCACCCTGGTCAACATGGTGGAGCAGCTGTTCTCACATCTGCTGAAGGTCCTCAACATCTGTGCCCATGTGCTGGACGACACACCTCCAGGACCAGCAGTTAAGGCAAGTCCGGCAGTCACAGCAGATGTCTTCTCAGGACCAACCAGAACTTTCTATTCAGAACTCGGGCTGTGAAGTGGCGAAACTGTGGGGATGCCACTTGCATTCTAAACAGGAAATGCCCGCTGGCTCCAAAAGCCTCATGGGCATTTATAGAGAACTGAACAGTTGTTATTCAGTCATTCTATTGGTCAGAATAACCATTCTTGATCTGATACCTTTTTTTTTTCTTTACTTCTTCTTGATTATCCTCATTTTTGTTATGATATTTTTTTCTGAAGTTCAAGTTTAGCTATAAATTAAGCAATTAGATTCCTCAGTAAAAGGAGGTGGAGCCTACTGACCCCCGTGTCCATCGTTCAAAATATTCAAGTAACAGATTTCTTGTAGCCTGCTTTCAAGTGGTAGGGGTGTGGCCTTCCAACGAGCTCAAAGCTGATTGGCCAGAGTGGTTGCCACAGACCGACTCGAACCAATCACTGTTCACTGTGGTCTGAAAGGGATGGACATGGTCAGCAATAATACTCAAATAGGCTGTGGCGTTGGAACCGTGCTCAATTGGCCCAAAGTGTGCCAAGAAAATATCTCCCACACCATGACACCATCACCACCACCAGTGACCCTACCATCCAAATGAGACCAGACAACGTTTTTCCATCTTCTAGGGTCCAGTTTTGGTGAGTCTGTGTGAATTGTAGCCTCAGTTTCCTGTTCTTAGCTGACAGCAGTGGTACCCGCTGTGGTCTTCTGCTGCTGTCGTCCATCTGCCTCCAGGTTGGACGTGTTGTGGTTCAGAGATGCTCTTCTGCAGACCTCGGCTGGAACCAGTGGTTCTTTGAGTTCCTGTTGTCTTTCTATCAGCTGAAACCAGTCTGACCGTTTTCTCCTCTGACCTCTGGCATCAACACTGTATTGTATAGTAAAGTGCGGGTGTGTAATGAAAGTGATGGTAAATAACCTCCAGAGAACCCTGCGTGGCTCCTGCTTTAAGTGTGGCGGTCTTTTACAGCTGCAGCAGTGGGCGGTCTGCTGCAGCCGCTGCGGCTCCACACAGAGTGAGGCTGGTTCCTGCCGACAGGGCCTGTAGAGACGTCGGTGTCCCTGTGCGATGGTCCCACACATTCATGAGTTCCTCCCGTGTTCAAACGTCCACCTAACAGATTATCTTTTATACATCTTTCATTCAACGTTCAGGCGGCTCTTCCATCCCTGAGCAACACTCCTTCTCTCAGTCCCATCCGTAGGAAAGGGAAGGAAAAGGAGGCGGCTGAACCCAACACTGGTCCCTTGAGTCCAAAAAAAAGCACTGAGGTCAACACAGGTACACCCCCTGGCCCCCAGCACGCCCTTCCATGGTCGTATTCACCCGTGTTCAACATCATGTCTTTATTTTCTTATTGCAGGCAGACCCCCAGAAGGCACGGGGTCAACAGTGGTCAACAAATCCACCACTCTTGGAAGTTTCTACCACCTGCCTCCGTATCTCAAGCTCTACGATGTCCTAAAGGCCACGCACGCCAACTATAAGGTCAGAACCCCCCCCCCCATCAGCATGCAGCACAGGTTTCTCTTGCCTGACGAGAAACTCATTGGTGGGATGAATTCTTGCTGTCTGTCAGGTGACGTTGGATCTCCACAATCACGAGAAGTTTGGCAGTTTTCTTCGCGCCACCTTAGATGTTCTGTCTCAGCTGCTGGAGCTGGCGACTCTGCATGACATCGGGAAGGTGAAAGCTGTTTAATCTGCTTGACGTTACCTGAGTTTGTCTTGGTAACAATGCTGATGGTCAATAAGCATTTTTTTTTAATTTTCTCTCAGTGTGTCGAGGAAATTCTGGGCTACCTAAAGTCGTGCTTCTCCAGGGAACCCACCATGGCTACAGTGTGTGTGCAGCAGGTGTGTGTTTGCCGTCAGCCCCTGAATTTGAACGCTGTGTTCTTGAAATGTGTGGCGGTCTTTTACGGCTGCAGCGGTGAGCGGTCTGCTGCAGCCGCTGTGGCTCCACACAGAGTGAGGCTGGTTCCTGCCGACAGGGCCTGTAGAGACGTCGGTGTCCCTGTGCGATGGTCCCACACATGCTCACGCTTATGTCCTTTGGATTCATCCAAGCAACTGCTTGGAATTTGAAACAAGGTCAAATGGTAGAATGTGCTATTCAAGCCTAGCATTTCATGAACTGATGTTCTGTTGTAGACCTGGTGGTAGGCTAAAGCCGAACGGCCGTGTCACGCTGCCGCTACATACAGTTTGCGCATATCCCACAGATGAAAATTGGTCATACATGCAGAAAGTTAGAAAAGATGTGGTCTTTACGTGAAATCACTGATGTACCATGAATGAACCACCTTAAAGCCACAAAAGAGGTACGAATAAACCCCGGAAAGAACACGTAAACGCTCGGCTCATCGAAATTCTTAACTGTGAGCTGAAATCCTGTCGCGTCAGCACCATGGTCAGCGCCTGCCACAGGCCCAGGACGGGCCGAACGGGGGGAGCGGGAGACCCCCACTTGTTATAGACAGCTGGAGGGGTGAAAGATAGGCCAATTCACATACCCATCACACAATACATCCATCATGCGTTAACCGTGTGTGATTATTGTTATTATTCATTAGTGATTCCTGCGTCAATTGAACGTGATATGTGCGCCGTATGCGTGATATGACAGTTATACATCTTTCCTACATTTGTGAAAGGACCGTTAGCCATACGTGGAACAGTCGTGGAAAGACACAATTGAGTGTCTGCATCTCGCAAATATCACGCACAATTGCATAAGATTTACGTAATAATTGCGTACAAACTACGTAAAATACGCGCAAACTGTCCATCCTACGACCCTCCACAGACCCGGACAACCCATACAGGTACTGGTCAACCCCTGTATGGGTGTATGTGACTACGGCTTCATATTTCAGCGTCTTTATAACTCCTTTGATTGTAGATGCAGTTTTGTTATCTGGTCCTGCTCATAAAAATCACGACTCTTTCTGCAGTTGTTGAAGACCCTGTTTGGGACCAACCTGGCGTCTCAACATGAAGGCATTCTGAGTGGACCCAGCCGCTCTCAAGGCAAAGCTCTCCGTCTCGGCTCCTCCAGCCTGCGACCAGGCCTTTATCACTACTGCTTCATGGCTCCGTACACACACTTCACCCAGGCTCTGGCTGACGCCAGTCTCCGGAACATGGTGCAGGCTGAGCAGGAGCAGGACGCGTCCGGGTGAGCCTCCCCAGGACCTCCTTAACAACCCAACCACATCTGGACATCTGCAGAAATGTCAGCATGTAGATCATAACGAGCCTCGCTCCTCCTCCTCTTCCTCACTTTTAGATGGTTTGATGTCATGCAGAAAGCGTCCAATCAGCTGAGGTCCAACATCGTAAATGCCACGCGACACAGAGGAGACAAGGTACGCTGAAGCCGTCAAGCTCTGGTGTTCAGCGCTAAGTGTCTGCTCTGGATGAACATTTGCTCCTCCCCTTTCCCCCAGAATGCCATTCACAACCACATTCGACTGTTTGAGCCGCTGGTGATCAAAGCGCTGAAGCAGTACACCACCAGCACCTCTGTGGTGCTGCAGAGACAGGTGCTGGACCTGCTGGCCCAGCTGGTGCAGCTACGAGTCAACTACTGTCTGCTGGACTCGGATCAGGTAAAACACTCCTCGCCGCAACTTTGGGCGCTTTTTTTCCCTGCCGCTTCTCACATCATCGGATGTCTCAGGTGTTCATAGGTTTTGTTCTGAAGCAGTTCGAGTACATTGAAGTGGGACAGTTCAGGTAGGTTTGGTTGTCCGAATGTTGATCCATGCCAGGGGATGAAGGTTCCTGTCAACTAAAGCATGTGTCGAACTTCCCACACAGAGATTCCGAGGCCATCATTCCCAACATTTTTTTCTTCCTGGTGCTGCTGTCCTATGAGCGATACCATTCCAAGCAGATCATTGGCATCCCTAAGATCATCCAGCTGTGCGACGGCATCATGGCAAGTGGCAGGAAGGCCGTCACACATGGTGAGGAAGGCATTTTGCTGTCTGTGATTCTCACAGAAATGTCGCTGACGTCTTTCTCTTCTCCTTGCTGCACAGCCATCCCGGCCTTGCAGCCCATAGTTCACGACCTGTTCATCCTACGGGGTTCCAACAAAGCAGACGCAGGCAAAGAGCTGGAAACGCAGAAGGAAGTGGTGGTCTCCATGCTGCTGCGACTCATCCAGCACCATCAGGTACGGATCCAAAATCACAGCCGCCACGTGACCGACTGCAAAATGTCTGTAAACTAAACAAAGATGGGATCAGAACTGAACTGTGTACATGGGCCCTGAAAGGCTTTATCCGATTATAACCACCGTTTACATCCGCCGTGCGTTTGATCAGAATAAATCCTTTGGACATGCGGGGAACTATTTAAAATACCAGAAAAGGCCGTAGAAGAAAAAATAGCTAAGTTCTGTTTTTATGATTTATGACTTACTTATTTATTTGTTTTTCAAAAGTGACTATTTGCAGGTAATTTTCTAAACACGTGCAGCCAGTGCTGAGCGCTTTTCCTGGCCACCCGGACTCGGATGAAGGGTTAGTTTTAGGGTTACGGTTAGGTTAGTGCGTGCTGCCAACAGCTACATTTAGCCTTGGATGCACTTCAAACACACGTGGGCAGTGCAGCAAGGGGGCAACTTGGTGCGAATAGCGCCAGCCTTTATGTTTTCTGGACACGATTGGTAACGCGAAGCCTCTCCTCTGCTCGGAGACACGGTTCTCCTGAGTCCGGCAGCTCGGCCGGTTGGCGCTCCCAAGCCTCCTCCAAAGTGCACGCCGTCTGCGCATGACTTAAAAGCCAGCGCAGTGATGTCCCACAAGTAAACGGTTTACATTTAACACAGTCGGATCAACAGCCGGCATAACCCACCTATCTCCATCGAAAGGAACTTTTGATCCGAATGAGTCTGATCGGGGCAAAGTGTTCTGAACGGCGTGTTTTTACTCTGATCAGGCTTTTACTCCGATTATTTTTTGCCCATGAAACTGCAGCTACTGTCAGCAGAAATTCCCAGGATTGTTTGCGTGTTTGCTGCAGGTGTTGGAGATGTTCATCCTGGTGCTGCAGCAGTGTCACAAAGAAAACGAGGATAAGTGGAAGAGGCTGTCCAGGCAGATCGCTGACGTCGTACTGCCCATGATTGCCAAACAGCAGGTTGGTAGCGACGCAGCACCAGCCTCCAACCTCTGGTTCACACACACAGCTGGATCGTGCCTCTTCATGCCGGCATCTTGCTTTTGTTTCCTCCCAGATGCATTTGGACTCTCCCGAAGCGTTGGGAGTGTTGAACACACTGTTTGAGAGCGTGGCCCCCTCCTCCCTCAGACCTGTGGACATGCTGCTGAAGAGCATGTTCACCATCCCAGCCACCATGGTGAGGCATCTGCGCAGACGTTTGCAGCAAAGATGGTGTAACCGCTGAAACTGTAACATGCCCTTCTTCAGGCCTCGGTCGCCACAGTCCAGCTGTGGGTGTCCGGCATCCTGGCTGTGCTCAGGGTGCTGATCTCTCAGTCCACTGAGGACATTGTTCTGTCCCGCATCCACGAACTGTCCCTCTCCCCTCACCTCCTGTCCTGCCGCACCATCCGCCGCCTGCAACAGCAGAGCCCCGCCCCCTGCGAGCTGCCTGCTGCTGAAACGCTTTCCAACCAGGAAACTAATGGAGACGCGCAGAAAGCTCCACCAGAGGAAACGTTTGCTCGGTACCGTTTCCGAGCTGAAGCACTGAAATATTCTGTCTTTCTTTTTTTTTCTCCTCTGCTGACGTGTTTTCTGCCTGGTTCTAGGTTCCTCCTTCAGCTGGTCGGCGTTTTACTCGACGACATTTCCAGCAGGCGGGTGAAGGTGGAAATCACGGAGCAGCAGCACACCTTCTACTGCCAGCAGCTGGGCACGCTGCTCATGTGTCTCATACATGTCTTCAAGAGTGGTGAGCATGATGAGCCCCCGTGGTGGAGCGTGCATCACACACCTTCAGTAGTTCTACGTCTGAATCCTTCAACCCCTCATGAAACGTTTTACGCTGCAGAAACCAGCTTTGCATTGCAGACTGAAAATTCCTGTAACCACAATAAATGCCTCTAAATGAACTGAATAAACAAAACAGTAAACTAATCTCGTTTCGCAGCTACAGCCAGCAAAAAACATTGAAAATAACCAAGACGGATCAAAAAGAGCTCCTCTGTGTCCAACTGGGCAAGGCTGCATGTGGCGTCCTGAACCTTCTGTCCAATCAGAAGGTCTGAACACTGTGACGCTGCCTAAGCCTGCTAGAAGGCCCTGCTGACACCAACTCACAATCTGATTGGTTGAAAGAAACAAATGATCGACGTTGATTTTGGTGAATACCCTCACCCTGCCTGGCAACAGAGGAAAGCTGGAATGTGATTGGTTAAATGCTCCAATGTGAAAATCCGTCTGTCTGGAAGCAGCAGGACCATCATGAACACAATAAAAGGGAATGGACAGACCATGTGGAATGATTTCATGAGTATGCATGGACAACATATCATTAACACGTGATTCAGATATTTTTTAGGCCTTCAGAAAAGGCCCTGAGCCCCACGGCTGCACACCCCTTTAAAGTCCTACTTCAATCATCTTTTGATCTGTTTTCAAAGCATTCCCAGCGGTCTTTTGATTAGGATGATGCCATTTTAGCCAAAATCCACCAAATATTGTCGTTTTCTAGGAAATAGTTTCTTCAGAGCTGCAGCAGTTCAGTAGAAAGAAAGTCACCTCTGAGTTGTGGGCGGGACCATTGGCACAAACCAACCCGTCCCCCTTTTCCCCTTCTGTTGCTGAGAGCTTTCTGTTTACAAGTTCTCCCTCTAGCTTACATTCTCTCACACCCACAACCTAACATTAGCGGTGCAACAAAAATGGCGAGCAGTTTTTGAGCTATCCAGTCGATCCATCAGAATGCTGCCGATTGTATTTTCTACGTCACAAGTACGATTATTTTGCAAACGGCTTTCTTCATCTTCTCCTGATTGTTTACGATTTGAATAAAGTAATGCTCAGAAATGTAATTTCCTTCTATGTGTCCTCCATCATCAGAAAAATACTACATGAATATGTTAAAAAACAAAGAAAAATTTTCATCAGAGTGGATCTTTAAGGACTTCAAAGCAGCCAGGATTTAACATTACCCTCATAAAACGTCTTTGACTTTCAATCCAATTACAGGATAATGGAAAAAGCTGTGTTTTCTGTAATTATTTAATGGACTAAGCACAATTTCTAATTATATGCCGTCACACAAACGCGTTCTGTTATCCTGTAACAGACCAGATCACCAATCTGGAAGCATAAAGAGAACAGATGGATCCACTTCAACAGGGAAAAAGAACTGCTTTTTGCATTTGCTCCTCCTTGCAGTTGTCCAGTGGCCTTCTTTAAAGCCCTTCTAAAGTTCCTGCTAACTTCTTGTTTGGTCAGATTGCTGTGTTGCAGTGTTTTGCACTGTTTATTTGACATTCAAATGCAAAACCTTTGTAACAAGGGAAAAAAAAATCCCAACAACTTCATCTTCATTGGAGACACAAACACACTTTCTGGTCCTCAAAAGTGACTTTTTTCTTAAACGATGATCAAAAAGCCAAAGGAAATGGATCCCCGTTTAGTATTTCAAGTCAAAGGGATTATATCTGCAGCTGCTGGAAACTCGGATCTTCCATGACTTCTGGCGAACCCTTAAAAACTTTATGAGAAACTCTTGTAGTTCAGTGAAAACCAAAATCTGCTGCTGTGTCTCATCATGAAACTCCACAAGCACTCAACTCCAGTGAAACAGCCACTTTGTGCTTTAAATCTGACAGGACATCTTCCTCTCTCTCCAGGCATGTTTCGCAGGATCACGGCAGCAGCCAGCCGTCTCCTGAAGGCCGAGAACGGAGGAGGTGTGACCGCTTCCGAAGCAAACCTCTTCTACCCCTTAGAGGGGCTGAACAGCAAGGTCCAGTGCCTCATAACCACCCATCCTCCTCTGGTTCTGCTGTGGTGCCAGGTCCTCCTCATTATCAACTACACCAACTACAGCTGGTGGGCGGAGGTTCATCAAACACCAAGGTTTGAACCGACACATGCCAGAGCCCAAAAAGGATTTAAAGCAAAATCCAGTGACATTTAGGTGTGATTAAGCCTAAAATTCCTTTTCACTTCATACTATCTCATGGAAAGATTGCAGTGCCTTAAATGAGAGCAATTTCTTCTCAACCTCTTTGTGTCACCACAGGCGTTCCACAGGGCTCTATCATTGGACCCACACTTTTCTCAATCTACATGAACAACATAGCTCTCTATGCTGATGACATGGTGCTCTATTTCGACAGCGCCTCCCCAGACATAGCTTAAAAATTGTTTCAGAATAGTCACAGAATATATATATCTTGGAATCTGACTAGACAACCCTTTGTCTTTGTCAGTCCACATCCACCATTTGCAGTCAAAGGTTAAGTCAAAATTCCTCTCTCAGTCCGCAAGAAAAACGTTGGTCCCTTGTTTGGTTGTGCCGATTTCATTTACAGATCAGCTAACAAGCGTTTGCTGAACAGATTGGACCCTGTTTATTATCCTGCCATTCGATTCATGCTCCCTTCAAAACTCACCCATGTACCCAGACCCTCTACTCTTCACTAAAATCAAGCTCTCATTGGTCCTTCACCTCCTTCTTCAGGCCAGCTTTAGCACACTTCCTCCCCCATGTGCAACACCCGCTCTGCAAAATCAATCTCCTCATCAGGTTCTTTCAGTCTTCACCACCCAGAGACTGGAATAGTTTAGAGCGGACAGTTTTTAGGAAGAATCTTGACTCTCATCCTAAAGAAATTATTTTTTTTTTGCTTTTCTGTGCGTCTCCTTTCATTTCTCTTTCTCAATAGGCCTTGCCTTTTGCCAGGCCAAAGTTTAAAATAAGCGTGTTTTTTGTCTGTCTTGCTTAGATAAATATGAAAATAAATAAATATGAGATGTGTACAAATGTTGGTGAGTTTTTGAGGAAGTGGTCACATTTTTTGCTCAAAGGCGCTATAAGAAAGAAGAACTGTGAAAACAATCTGGCCCTTCCTTGCAGTCCAGGACTGCTGCGGGACAGACAAGATGGGTAAAACATCAATATCAGGTGTTTAAACGTGTCTTTGCTCTGATATGTGAGCTTCTCATTTTTGTCGTGTTTCATTCAGTGGTGCAGAAAGACGGTTAACTGACATAATCCAAAATCAAATGAGACCAATCTTCTACTGCAAAGAGTTTGTTTTTTTTTGTTTTAGTTCTGGGAGCTGTTCCCCATTGAGGAGTTCTTCCCAGAGTTCCCAATTTTATTCTATTTATTTATATGCTATTTATTTTTGGACAGGAGTATCAACATTCACACCACTGTTAGGTTGTTTCTAGGTTACACATCATGAATATTTTCAGTCAGTAAACCAGAATGTGTGTTTATAATTCATCTTTTTTTTTTTTTTTTAAGGAACAAAAGAACAGAACAGCTGTCAATCTCACTCATCCTTCAGGAGAAAATGAAACTTGCATTGTTATCTGTTATCCTGTAGTAGAGAAGAAGTATTTGACTGAAATTAAAGAAGGATCTGGTCTAAGAGTTCCAATATATTTGAGCCATTTTGCCCACCATTTCTAACCTTTGTCTGTTTGCCTGTTTATTGCAAATGTCAGTCTTTCCATAACATAAAAGTCATGTATAGTTTTATACCGATCATAATGTTGGAACATCTGGTTGTAACCAAGCACCAGCAATATTCTCATGAAATATTGGTCTGCTGCAGACCGCATGTCTTGTATTACTGTTCCCAAATATACAGCTGAAGCATTAAAGGGGAGGTATCTGGGGAGCATCAAAGGCTTTTCTTCTTCTTCTCCTCCTCAGACGCCACAGCCTCTCCTCCACCAAGCTGCTGAGCTCCCACTCCTCTGGGGAGGGCGAAGAAGAAGGCTCCGGGTCACGGTTAGCTGTGGTGAACAGAGAGATCGTACGCAGTGGAGCCTTGATCCTCTTCTGTGACTACGTGGTAAGGAGGCTTGACTGCACACAGAGCGTCTGAATAACATGTGACAGTGATGCTCGAATGTTGGAAACGAGGAAAAGTCTCCTGTTGTTATGCTTCTACGCTCAGTGCCAGAACCTTCATGACTCGGAGCATCTGACCTGGCTGATTGTCAATCACGTGCGTGACCTCATCGCCCTCTCCCATGAGCCTCCAGTTCAGGATTTCATCAGCGCTGTTCACCGCAACTCAGCCGCCAGCGGCCTCTTCATCCAGGCCATCCAGTCCCGCTGTGACAACCTCACTGCTGTAAGATGATCCTAACGTTTAGCTTTGCATCAACCAAGATCTCTTATTTTCCGTCCCAGATGACTTTTCTTCTTGTGGTTGCTCTCCTCCTGCAGCCCACCACGTTAAAGAAGACTCTGCAGTGTTTGGAGGGCATCCACCTCAGCCAGTCTGGGTCTCTGCTGATGCTGTACGTGGACAAACTGCTGGACACGCCTTTCAGGGTTCTGGCTCGCATGGTGGACACACTGGCGTGTCGCAGAGTGGAGATGCTGCTGGCTGAGACTCTCCAGGTAGAAAACGGATCGTTTTTTCCTTACTGAAGCCTCAGGGAAACTTTCCGTCTGAAGAACAAAAGCATTTATGACGTATTTGTCTTTCAACCTGCTTTTTCTTCTCCACCCGACAGAACAGTATAGCCCAGCTACCTGTAGAGGAACTGGACAGGATCCAGGAATACCTCCAGGCCAGTGGACTGGCTCAAAGGTTTTCCTTCTCTTTTGTCTCCACTTTCGCATCTTAGGTTTCTGTGGTGCATAAGAAGTAAGTGGAGTTTCTGGGTGCATTTAGGGCCGTGCTTTTCAATTAATTTTTGTCAGGCCCCCCGTAGGAAAAAGAAAATGTTTTGCCCCCCCCCCCCATACACTCGCGCACTGACAATATATTAGTTAAGTATCTATACAAATTGTGTAAGTATACCTAAAATTGTATCTTTTAACATTAACAAAAGAAAAAAGCAATATAAAACCACTTTCAAATTTCAAATCATATTAGCTTTATTTTGTCACACAGAAACTCTGTTCTAGTCTAAAACAGAAGAAGTTTAAAGTGCCTGTATTAAAGTCCTTATTTATTTATTTATTTTTTTTTTATTGAGCATCAGGAGTACAGGACATGTACAAAAGCAAGGTCAGCTGTCAGACATTATTCAAACAATGCTCTTTTTTTTTTTTTTTTGTAAACAAGACAAACAATAGCTGAACCCCACTCCCACCCCACCCCACAGAACATGGGACGTCCGAAAAAACAAAAACAATAGTATATATGTAAATATGATAATAAAAATAAATTTAAAAAGAGATCACGCCAAGTGTTATAAACAGGCATGCACCACTACGGCTCAGTGTTACAATACAAGAAAACCGGAGAGTTGTTGGAAGCTGCTACTTTGGGACCGTTTTGAGCTCATTAAAGTATGATAATATTGGGCCCCACACAGATAGAAATTTGTCTCTGGACCCCTCTAGTGTGTATTTAATCTTTTCTAGCTCCATAAATTGTAACAAGTCACTGAACCACAGAGATATTTTGGGTGGTTTGCTTGACTTCCAGTGTAGTAAAATCCTTCTACGTGCAAGTAGTGTTGTAAAAGCGATGATATGTTTATTTTGTTTACTTAGAGTAGATTGTTTTCTACCTGTGATACCGAATATAGCCATGGCAGCGTTGGGTTGAAGATTAATTTTGAGAGCTTGTGACAGTGTTTTAAAGATGACAGACCAGTAGGACCTCAGAGATGGACACAGCCAGAACATATGTGTTAAGTCAGCAGGTGTATGGTGGCATCTATCACAGCTGGCTTCTACATTGGGATAGATCTTCGCTAGTTTAGCTTTGGAATAGTGGATGCGATGTACAACTTTCAATTGTATTAAGTTCAATTTTGCACAGGAGGAGCTGCCATTTACTTTCAGTAAAGCGTTGTTCCATATGTCGTCCTCCAAAGCCAGTTCCTCCCCCAACTCATTCATCCAGTCTGTCCGGATTTTAACAAGATTTGTATTTTTTAAGGAAGTTATCTGATCATATATTCTTGAGATAGATCTTCTAAGATGTACTGGGGTTTCTAAAAGTGCTTCTATACCCGAGTATGACGGCAAATATGGAAAGTCTGGGGTATGATGCTGAAGAAAGTGCCGAATTTGAAAGTAACGGAATAGGCTGGACCGGGGGAGATTAAACTTATGCGAAAGATCGTCAAAGCTGGCAAAAACAGAGTTTATGTACATGTCTTTGAACAAATGAATTCCTTGCTTTTTCCAGAGAATGAAACCAGAGTCCAGTCTAGCATGGGGAAACAAGGGAGTCATGTTTATGGGACTTAAATGTAGGAGATCCCCACAGTCAAAGTTCCGTCTGAACTGAAACCATATTTTAAGAGTATTTATGACGACTGGGTTATCTGTGTATTTAAGGGCAGAGATAGATAAGTCAGAGGTGACCAGAGCACGGAGGGAGGTTGGAAAGCATGATGCATCTTCAAGAAGGCACCAGTCCACACTAGGACTGTGGAGCCAGTGTAAGATATTCTTTACATTTGAAGCCCAGTAATAGTACTGAAAGTTGGGAAAGGCTAAACCGCCTTGATTTTTAGACCTCTGTAGCAATTCAAGCCGTATCCTAGGTTTCCTTCCATCCCAAATAAAGGAAACACAAGCCTTATCAAGAGATTTAAAAAATATTTTGGGGATATAGAGTGGGATGCATTGAAAAAGGTAAAGAAATTTGGGGAGTACAGTCATTTTGATACAATTAACCTTTCCTGCCAAGGATAGGTGGAGAGTTCTCCACTTCTTTAGGTCTAGTTTGGTCTTTTCTAATAAATGACAGAAGTTTTTTTGATGGAGATGTTGCATATCTCTTGTAATATTGATACCCAAGTACTTAAAGCCGTTTGTGGACATTTGGAATGGTAAGGCACCATTTTGTATTTGGAGAGCTAGATCATTAACAGGGTAAAATTCACTTTTACTTAAGTTTAATTTGTACCCAGAGAAAGCCCCAAATTTCCTCAAGGCATTAATTATGTGAGGGACGTTTAGAATGGGGTCCGACAAATATAACAATAAATCATCTGCATACAGAGATACTCTATGTTCCTTACCGCCCCTATGGATTCCACTAATTGATGATAAAGTTTTAAGTGTGATAGATAAGGGCTCTATAGCTAAAGCGAATAGTAGTGGGCTGAGAGGACAACCCTGGCGAGTACCCCGTGACAACTGAAAATATTGTGACCGCTTACCATTACTAATTACGGAGGCTTTGGGTGATTTATACAAAAGCTCGATCCAGGAGGTGAATTTGGGACCATAACCAAATTTCTGTAAACATGCAAATAGATATCTCCACTCCACCCTGTCAAAGGCTTTCTCCGCGTCAAGTGTAATTACCACTTCTGCCTCTGCTGCGGAGGCAGGAGAGTAAATTATGTCAAAAAGTCGGCGTACATTTTTGAATAAGTGGCGCCCTGGCATAAAACCAGTTTGATCATCAGAGATCACATCCTGTATTGTGGTTTCTAGGCGAAGAGAGAGGGCTTTGGCTAAGATCTTTGCATCGCAGTTGAGGAGAGAGATGGGTCGGTATGAGCTACAGTCTTTACCATCTTTACCTGGTTTGAGCAGAAGGGTAATTGATGCTTCAGTTAATGTCTGGGGGAGGGAGCCACGGGATAGAGAGTCATTAAACATATCAAGTAGTATTGGGGATAGTTTGTTTGAGAATTTTTTATAAAACTCTATAGGGTACCCGTCTGGGCCCGGAGCCTTACCATTTTGCATTGAGTGTATTGCATTAGTGATTTCTTTATGGTCCAGTGGAAGCTCAGCATTGGTCCTATGTACTTCTGTTACTGAGGGGGATTCTAAGTTATTTAAAAACATTTCCATTTCAGAGTAATCTTCTGTCATTTCTGACGTATACAGGTCGGAGTAAAATGAAGTAAATGCTTCGTTGATTTCTGCGGGATCAATAGTCAGTGTGCCATCTTTTTTTGTTATTTGGGGGATAAGTTGAGCAGCTGAGCGACACTTCAGTTGGTGTGCTAAGAATCGTCCAGCTTTGTCGCTGTGTTCATAGAGGTATCCCCGTGATTTTAACAGGAGTTGTTCTGTTTTATCAGTTGACATCAAATTATATTTTGTTTGAAGGTCTAGTTTCTTTTTATAGAGTTCAGGGGAGGGAGAAGCAGAATACTGAGCATCCACTTTAGATATAGATTTAATAAGCTCTTCTTGTGTAGCCCTTTTCATTTTGTTTATTTTAGCTGAATATGAAATAATCTCGCCCCTAATAACAGCCTTTAATGTTTCCTAGAGGATAGAAGGGGAGATGTCGTCTTTTTGGTTAGTTTCTATGAAGTCGTCTATTCTTTGGGATATCATTTTGCAAAAGCTATCTTCAGCCAAGAGGTTTCTGTCAAACTTCCATGGGGGGCGTTCCAATTTATAGTAAGGAAACACAAGATCGAGTAGTACAGGAGCATGGTCAGATTCAATTATAGATGAGTATTCAACTTTTGAAACAAATGAGAGAAGATTCTGGTCAATGTAAAAATAGTCTATTCGACTATATGAATGATGTACAGGGGAAAAAAAAGAATATGATTTACTTTGTGGATACAAAACACGCCAAGGGTCCACACATCCTATCCCGTTCATGAAATTTGATAGGAGTTTGGCTTTTTTGGAAAGGTTTGTTGATTTAGGATTGGAACGATCAAGTGTTGGATTTATTACACAGTTCAAGTCTCCACCAAAAATTAACTGGTGTGAGTTTAGGTCAGGAATCAATGACATTACCTTACCTATAAATTTTTCATCGTCCCAATTTGGGGCGTAGATGTTGACCAAAACCACAGGCTTATGATACAGGAGCCCAGACACCAACACAAATCGCCCTTGAGGGTCTGGAATAATGGTGGTTACAGCAAACTGAATTTTTTTATGAATTAGTATGACTGTTCCGCAGGTTTTAGAATTAAGATTAGAATGAAATATATTACCAACCCAACTTTTTTTAAGTCTAACTTGGTCTTTAACCTGTAAGTGAGTTTCCTGAAGAAAGGCAATATCACACTTCAAATGTTTAAGGTGATTAAATATTCTAGCTCGTTTAACAGGTCCATTTAAACCTTTTACATTCCAAGTAATGAAACGTACAGCAGCTCCTCCTGCATTAACACTGTTCACTATATAAAAAATAAAAGAGAAAAAGACCCAGAAGTGACAGCCAGGATGCACACCTTATTAATCACTTTATCAAAGCAAAAAAGCAGTCTATGCTGCAGAAAAGTGATGACGTCCCCTTCCCCACCCTTAAACATAACCCTGTTTAGACCTAAACTAAGAACTAAGCCTATACCTGTCCTTCTCCATGAGGCAAGCTGCAGGCTAAACACTATATTTCCTACGAACGTCTGGTAGCACATTTCCTTATGTTATGCATAGGGCTCCCAGCTCTTTGAAATAGAAGATAAGCACTAAAGTGCAGATAATCATTAGTGAACAACTGAAGTGTTAACTAATTATTTAAAAGGGAAAATAAATAAATAAACTAAATAATAATGACAATTGAAAAAAATATATATTAAGAGACAAATTTAAGCTGCATAATTGTAGACCACTAATCATATCCTGGCATGTGTATAAATGTCAGATCCTCAGGCTGAACATTTTTTTTTAAAACATTTAAAGAATAAAAAAAGAAAACCTAAGAACGAAAAATCAAATATTATAATAGTAAAGTAAAACACATACATAAACACGCGTGAATAAACTAAGGGTCCCCATACACGACGGTGGTTACGTCAGTTGGTGGTTTTTGGCTTAAGATTTATAGCATTAAATACTCACACCTAGAGTCCAGCGTCAACATGCTCAAATTTCTGGTTGTAAAATTTCTGCGCTTCATCAGGCGAGTCGAACGTCAGTGCGTTGTTGTCAAACATCACTCGCAGCCGGGCCGGGTAGAGCAGGTGGAATTTGACGTTCTTCTGGTACAGCGCTCGTTTGACGCCGTTAAACGCGGCTCTCTTCTTGGCTAGCGCCGCACTGACATCCTGGTAAACTCTGACGGTGGCACCTTGGTACTTCAGCTCGTGACTCCGGGCCCAGCGCAGCGCTGCTTCTTTTTGCTGGAACCTAGAAAAGCAGACCAGGAACGTGCGAGGGGATGATCTTTGGCCGGGTTTGGAGGTCGGGGTCCGGTGCGCTCTCTCAAGCTCAGGCGGCGCGGGGAAAACTTCGGGTCCCATCAGCTGCATCAGCACATCCGACATGAACTTCACGGGGTCTTTGCCGTTTTCGCTGCCTTCGGGGATGTTCAGGATGCGGAGATTAGATCTCCGTGAGCGATTTTCCAGGTCTTCACATCGATCCAAAAGCTCCTGGTTGTGATTTTGGAGCATTCTGATGGCAGATTCCGCAACGGTGAGCCGCTCAAAGTTATCGCCGGCAACCCCCTCCACTGAGGTAAGACGGCTCTGGAAGGAGTTGAGAGTTGTTTGTAGCGAATCCAAAGAGGATTGTATTGGTTTGATGGCCATTTCAATGTCCTCCTTCAGTGAGGTTCTCTGTTTTGCGAACTCAGCCGCTAGTTGGTCCATAATGTCTGCACCAGCTGCAACGCGCGGCAGCAGGGGGGTCCCAGACGCTCCTTCGGTGCTCGGAGAGTTGCTAGCTGTGAAAGATGCTAGCTTAGCCGCTGCGCGCGTGGCCGGAGTTTGCACGCCGTTGGCCGATTTGGCAGTTTTAGAGTTACTCATTCTTACCAAGAGAGCTTGATACTACCACCACTAGATGTATACCAAAGCTTGAGCAGTGAAATGTCATAAAGAGGGGTTAACAAAAGAGATGAGCCGGGAGCCTCTTCACATGCGTCCTCTCCCTACATGTAACAACCGGAAGTCTCCTTAAAGTCCTTATTTAAACTACAAACATTTTGACCAACTGAACCATTTGATGCTGAGAAAAATAATTCAATCAATAAATAATATTGAATGTAAATTGATCTGAATCAATAACACAGCAGCACCAATGTATTTATGTTTTTAGTCTGAAGAAATAGATAAAAAAAAACATTTTGCTGATTTTTTTTCTAAATGACGGATTTTTTATTTATGATGTCATAAAGTGCAGCTGTTCTGCTGCATTACCTGCTGTCTGTGTGTCAAATACTAAACAACAGGCAGACAAATAATACATTTATGGAAAATAAAGACACGTCATCAAAATGTCTGCAACAGTTCATAAAGAATGACATTATTAGCATGAGCTGAGGAATCTAAAGGCACGTGGTGATCCTGGTGTTGCGCAACAGACAGCTCCTCCGCGTGCCCCGTGTTACCTAGCAACCAGAGCCCACACCACCCCTCCCCTTTCGTTCTCACATGTGCAGTCGCGTGTGACAGGAGACGGGAGCGCGGCTGCAGGAACGGGGATTCACGGTTTCAGGCTGTAAACTCTGTGATTTAACAGACAACAGGAACCGAACAGAGGCACAGGTTTTTTTCCAAGCACTGAGCCGCTGTCACCACGTTAAATTTGCGCACCGGACAATTGCCCGTATTATTGCCTGTGCCTAAAATGGCCACTACTGCGCGCCCCCCCCCTGGCATCAGGGGGGCGCGCCCCCCCCCTGCCATCAGGGGGGCGCGCCCCACTATTTGAGAAGCACTGATTTAGGGTGTTCGGTCCCCACCATTATTTCTACAATCTGTCCCGTGTCTGTGCCGTGTCTGTGCCGTGTCTGTGCCGTGTCTGTGCCGTGTCTGTCCCGTGTCTGTCCCGTGTCTGTCCCGTGTCTGTCCCGTGTCTGTGCCGTGTCTGTGCCGTGTCTGTCCCGTGTCTGTGCCGTGTCCGTCCCGTGTCCGTCCCGTGTCCGTCCCGTGTCCGTCCCGTGTCCGTCCCGTGTCTGTGCCGTGTCTGTGCCGTGTCTGTGCCGTGTCTGTCCCGTGTCTGTCCCGTGCCTGTCCCGTGTCTGTGCCGTGTCTGTCCCGTGTCTGTGCCGTGTCTGTCCCGTGTCTGTGCCGTGTCTGTCCCGTGTCTGTGCCGTGTCTGTCCCATGTCTGTCCCGTGTCTGTCCCGTGTCCGTCCCGTGTCCGTCCCGTGTCCGTCCCGTGTCCGTCCCGTGTCCGTGCCGTGTCTGTGCCGTGTCTGTGCCGTGTCTGTCCCGTGTCTGTCCCGTGTCTGTCCCGTGTCTGTGCCGTGTCTGTGCCGTGTCTGTCCTGTGTCTGTGCCGTGTCTGTGCCGTGTCTGTGCCGTGTCTGTCCCGTGTCTGTCCCGTGTCTGTGCCGTGTCTGTCCCGTGTCTGTCCCGTGTCTGTCCCGTGTCTGTGCCGTGTCTGTCCCGTGTCTGTGCCGTGTCTGTCCCGTGTCTGTGCCGTGTCTGTGCCGTGTCCGTCCCGTGTCCGTCCCGTGTCCGTCCCGTGTCTGTGCCGTGTCTGTGCCGTGTCTGTGCCGTGTCTGTCCCGTGTCTGTCCCGTGCCTGTCCCGTGTCTGTGCCGTGTCTGTCCCGTGTCTGTCCCGTGTCTGTGCCGTGTCTGTCCCGTGTCTGTGCCGTGTCTGTCCCGTGTCTGTGCCGTGTCTGTCCCGTGTCTGTCCCGTGTCTGTCCCGTGTCCGTCCCGTGTCCGTCCCGTGTCCGTCCCGTGTCTGTCCCGTGTCTGTGCCGTGTCTGTGCCGTGTCTGTGCGTGTCTGTCCCGTGTCTGTCCCGTTGTCCTGTCCCGTGTCTGCCCCGTGTCTGTGCCGTGTGCGTGTGCCGTGTCTGTCCGTGTCTGTCCCGTGTCCTGTGCCGTGTCTGTCCCGTGTCTGTGCCGGTCTGTCCCGTGTCTGTCCCCGTGTCTGTGCCGTGTCTGTTGCCGTTGTCTGTCCCCGTGTCTGTCCCGTGTCTGTGCCGTGTCTGTCCCGTGTCTGTGCCGTGTCTGTGCCGTGTCTGTCCCGTGTCTGTGCCGTGTCTGTGCCGTGTCTGTCCCGTGTCTGTCCCGTGTCTGTGCCGTGTCTGTCCCGTGTCTGTGCCGTGTCTGTGCCGTGTCTGTCCCGTGTCTGTCCTGTGTCTGTTTCGTGTCTGTCCCGTGTCTGTGCCGTGTCTGTCTCGTGTCTGTGCCGTGTCTGTTTCGTGTCTGTCCCGTGTCTGTGCCGTGTCTGTGCCGTGTCTGTGCCGTGTCTGTCCCGTGTCTGTGCCGTGTCTGTCCCGTGTCTGTCCCGTGTCTGTGCCGTGTCTGTGCCGTGTCTGTCCTGTGTCTGTGCCGTGTCTGTGCCGTGTCTGTGCCGTGTCTGTCCCGTGTCTGTGCCGTGTCTGTGCCGTGTCTGTCCCGTGTCTGTGCCGTGTCTGTGCCGTGTCTGTCCCGTGTCTGTGCCGTGTCTGTCCCGTGTCTGTGCCGTGTCCGTCCCGTGTCCGTCCCGTGTCCGTGCAGTTTCCGTCCCGTGTCTGTCCCGTGTCCGTGCCGTGTCTGTCCCGTGTCTGTCCCGTGTCTGTCCCGTGTCTGTGCCGTGTCTGTCCCGTGTCTGTCCCGTGTCTGTGCCGTGTCTGTCCCGTGTCTGTCCTGTGTCTGTGCCGTGTCTGTCCCGTGTCTGTGCCGTGTCTGTCTCGTGTCTGTCCCGTGTCTGTGCCGTGTCTGTCCCGTGTCTGTCCCGTGTCTGTCCCGTGTCTGTCCCGTGTCTGTCCCGTGTCTGTCCCGTGTCTGTCCCGTGTCTGTGCCGTGTCTGTCCCGTGTCTGTGCCGTGTCTGTCCCGTGTCTGTCCCGTGTCTGTCCCGTGTCTGTGCCGTGTCTGTGCCGTGTCTGTGCCGTGTCTGTGCCGTGTCCGTCCCGTGTCCGTCCCGTGTCCGTCCCGTGTCCGTCCCGTGTCTGTGCCGTGTCCGTCCCGTGTCTGTGCCGTGTCTGTCCCGTGTCTGTCTCGTGTCTGTGCCGTGTCTGTGCCGTGTCTGTGCCGTATCTGCAGACTCTTGCATTAATTCATGAATCCATTTGTGCAGCCATATTGGAAATTAGTTTGTCATTGTTTTTACATACAGACGTGTGTGTGTGTATGTGTGTTCATGTGTGTGTGTTCATGTGTGTGTGTGTGTTCGACAGCCCGTCAGTAAATACTTATACATTTCAAATGCAGATTTTCTTTCTTTTGTGAAAATAACCCTCTCTGTGGTCCTCTACAGGCATCAGAGGTTCTACTCCCTGCTGGACAGGTTCAGAGCAACCGTTGCCAACAGCAGGAGCCCCACCCCTCCAGTGACATCCCACCCATTAGATGGGAATCCACCCCCTTCCCCTGAGCAGGTTGTGGCTGATAAGGTGGGTTGGATTTGTTTGTTTTGTTTTGAAGGAAAAGTTGAGGAGGCAGGCTGTATCTCCAGTATTTGTCTCGCGTTCAGGAATGGTACGTGGCTCTGGTGAAGTCCCAGTGTGGTCTTCGTGGAGATGTTTCCCTGTCTGAGACGACAGAGCTGCTCACTAAACTACCTTCTGCCGAGCTGTTAAACACCATGAGCCGCAAGGTACGACAGAGTCCAACAGAAGTCCAAAGGGCTCGACTGTTGGAGCACCAGGGCCGTTTGGGTTTTTGGGTGCAGCTTGGCTGTTGAGATGTGAAACTGCTTCCTCTCAGGATTTCAACCTCGGCTTGTTGTGTCCATCCATGAGCGTGGGGGTTCAGAGGTTGGCACGTGGTCAGGGCCCACTTTTGTTGGAGACGACCTTGCAGGTCACGCTAGATCAGCTAGCAGAGGTCACGGGGTCACTTCCTGTTCCACACCGGTCCTTCCTGCCTCCACCTGAACCCCAGCCTTACTGGGAGCAGCTGGCTGATCTGTATGGTGAGTCTTGAAGGGGAAGTGTGAGTTTGGTCTGTTCTTTTTTGCTCGTTTCTTGACGTCAGAAGCTGTTGTTTTTGTCTGTCACTGTCGTAGACAAACCAGGTTTCTACTCCAGGGTTTTGGCGCTGTGCAGAGCGCTGTCCCAGTATTTACTGAAAGTGGGCCAGCTGCCTTCATCACTGCAAATTCCTTCTGACAAGGAGCACCTCATCACCTCCTTCACCTGCACTGCCACCGAGGTAAAAGGGCCGCACGTCTGAGATACTCGTCCACGTTGAGCATGTTGTTTTGTCACCTCAACCCGAACGGTCGCTAGTTTTCCATGTGGAATCGGCATCTTCTCTTCCTCATGAGTTTCTTCACATTAGCTCCCAAGTATGTGATACGGGAGGTGTTGGACACTCTTGCTCCACATTTGAAAGCCTTTTCCCCATTTTTCTCTCCTCCGTGTGGAATCTGGCGCCCAGGTTGTGGCGTGGCGCCTGCTCCACGACCAGCTGCCCCTGAGTGTGGACCTGCAGTGGGCCCTGTCCTGTCTGTGTCTGTCCCTGCAGCAGCCTTGTGTCTGGAACAAGCTCTCCACCCCGGAGTACACCACCCAAACCTGCTCCCTCATCTACTGCCTACGCCTCATTATTGTTGCAGGTACACCACCAATGACAGCTGCCAGCTCCGCCCCCATCACAAGTGAAGGGAATCTCTGTAGACCAGCCAATGTTTACGCAAAGGCTCCAGTCGTGTCTGAATTTCTAGGTCCTGCCTGTTATTCATCGTATTTTTAAGACTTTAAATCACAGACGCCAAAAAATGTATAATAAACACTAAAAAAATCATATACAAGTCACGCTTTTGGGAGAAATGTATTTAGCAAAGTACAGGACCAACATTTCATCTTGAAAGGCAAATCATAATAACTGACAATAATGGACTGAACATATGCACGTTTCACTACCGTAAGGTGTTTAGGAAGGGTGAAGGAAAAAATCGTTCTGGCGATAGATCGCGATAGTTCATCTGGTGATACTTGTATGGATTCAAAATGCTGTCAGGACGATATTTATTCAATTATTTCTGAGCGTCCTTCAGCGTCTGACTCTAGTTTTCCACTTCAACCTCCGGCCGCTAGGTGGCAGCAGAGAACACGGAGCCTCTTTGAGCAGCTCCACACCACAAAACAGGAAGACCTCAGCTACAGGCAGCTTGTTCTGTTGTTATGAGACTTGAGCTACTGAGTTTTTACTCAGAATGGTACCAAACTGAAACTCTGTATCATGTTGCTGACAGTATCATATTAAAAACACGGATTGCAGCGCTTCATAGCGGCTCAGATCAGAACGAGTGAAGCTCTGCAGCTGCACAGCGGCTAATGCAAAATGCTGACAGCAAAGCGGGCCAAAGTTCTGCAGAACCTCCCAGCAGTAGATTCTAGTTCAGAGACCTGATGGATCACAGTGATGTGCACAACGCTCTGAAAAACGTCGTGGCGATGAGCGTTGAAATCCATGTTTATTTGCACGGGTGAGAAAGTGCAGCTGCAGAGTCATGGAAATAAAGCATCTTAGCCCCATTAAAAGCGTCTCCTTCATCCATTCATTCTGCCTCATCATCACACTTCAAGAATTAGTTTCCCCCTCTTTATGTTTGAAGCACCATTCAGGCTCCTGAACCGTTTCAAGGTTCTGGAGAAACTACATTAATGTTGAAAATAAACAGAACTGTATTTCCTCAATCATGCTTTTAGAACCTTATTGGTTAAGGCACATTCATTTAATTATTTTTTCTTATACTGAAATATATTTTGTTGTAAAAGATCAGACAATGCTGACTGTTCCCTTCCTATATTTTAATTTACCAAAATAAAAGCACTACGAATTTGTTTGGGTAAAAGCAACTTAAATATGAGATACAGTTGCAGTGCTTAACATTGTGATCATTAAATAAACACATTTTACCATTTTATTTCAATGAAAGACAAAGTATTGACATTCAGGTAGAGGTTTTTCTAAGTCATACTTAAAAAAAGAATATGTGTTCCAGTACAATATCGGGATACGTATCGTATCGCCAGACTCTCGCCAATACTCGCCCCTAGTATTTATTCAGCTTCGTGAAGCACAGGAGGAATTGAAGGTCTATGGTACTAGTGCAACAAATAAGCATTTATTCAGATCACCTTTGCATAGAGAGCATGTTAACAAGTCATCTCTTAACTCTTAATGTCACTTTAAATCACTAAATTCCTCCTCATCTTTGGAACAACTCCGCCAAGGACGGCACTTCTTCTTCTGCTTTGCTGTCGGTAGCAAATACTGGAACACACATCTGCAGTGCCCTCTAGTGGCTGACAGTGAGAAAATACTGAAAGCACAAGCCTGCTTATAAAAAAAAACTAAAAAAAATCACATATGTTGCACCTGAGTAGAAGTCACAGCCCCACTGGTGTACTCTGGTGCCAGCAAAACTTTTTGTTGATGCCTTGTCCTGGACTGGGATGGGGATGTGGAGTCTTCCAAATGAACTGAAAGGTGTTCTCTCCTCTGCAGTGGCTGTGAGTCCGGGTGACCGCCTGCTGCATGCAGAGAAAAGACAGGCGGGGGCCAAAGACGCAGATGCAGATGATGTGGATTCGGCGCGCGCCAACAGTGAGATGTGGATTTTGGAAAATGATTTCACGTATTGTGGTTGTTTGTGTTGAGTCCAAGCGTTGGTTTTTTTCGGCTGTGTTTCTTTGCAGACCTGTGTGAGTGGCGGGCATGTGAGATGATGGCGGAGCTGGTGGAAGGCCTGCAGAGCATCCTCTCCCTGGGTCACCCCAAGAACTCTGCGTTCCCTGCTTTTCTTACCCCGACGCTGCGCAACATCATCATCAGTCTGTCCCGGCTGCCGCTGGTCAACAGCTACACCCGAGTGCCTCCGCTGGTCAGTGTTTAGGCGGAGCGCCGCGGCGGAGCGCGCTCCTTTGAGTGAGGATGAGTCGGTCAGCATGTGGGTCTAAAACCCCGTATCCATGCAGGTTTGGAAACTGGGCTGGTCCCCCCAGCCTGGAGGAGAGTTTGGCACCACGCTGCCAGAGATCCCCGTGGACTTCCTGCATGAGAAGGACGTGTTCAGAGAGTTTCTGTACCGCATCAACACTCTGGGTACACAACGACCTCGCAGCTTTGGTACCTTGAAGACGCTGTCTGAATCTTCTAATCCCATCTGCTTGGTTTCAGGCTGGAGCAGCAGGACGCAGTTCGAGGAGACCTGGGCCACGTTGCTGGGGGTGCTGGTCACCCAACCCATAACGATGGACCAGGAGGAGACGCAGCAGGAGGTGAACACTCAACTCCAGTTCAAGGTTCATTTAGGATGGACTTTTTGAAGAGCTGAGTCCTGTATTCTGTTATCCAAAAATGAGAACAAACCAAAAACATAAAGACTGGGTCCTCTATGGTGGCATCCGATGGAAGCATCTGCTCTAATCAGCTGTTGCCCAGTGTGGTATGTTGAAGTGTGAAAACCTTTCTAACCTAAAGAAGTCTTGAAGAAAAGAAGAAAACCTGTTTCTGACCTGAAGAAGATGCTTACAGTGTTTAGGTAACATGTTATTGGAGTGTCGTTTGTATCACAGCAGCAAAGATTTGTTAACATCTGATGTTTTTGCTCATTTATGTGGCAAATTGCTACATTTTATGGAAAAAGACAGAACCTTTTTTTTTTTGATTGTTAGACATAGAAAAAAAAAAAAGAAAGCTGTGAGCGTGTGTGAGGTGCTACCTGGCCTCGCCATCTCAATTTGACCCGCCTTCACTGGTCAACGGCTGCTGCACGCCGCTCGCTCTTCCCTCCTGTCCGGTGGAGCTACACGGCATATTCCTGTTATTATATTATATTATTTAGTATTTAATATTAATTTATTTTTTAATATGAATCTAATTTTCGATCATTTTTTGAATAATAATTGCAATTATAATTTTTAATAATTTAATATTCTTAATAATTTAATATGAATGTCATTTTTTATGTCCTTTTTTTGAGGTTATATAGATTATTTCTGAATTTCCCCATTGTGGGATTAATAAAGTCATCATCTATCTATCTATCTATTCATAAAAAACATGTTTTTAAATGCTTTTCATCTCCATGGCAACCACTTGAGGACCAGATTCCTAATCTGTTCATACTGTGTGTCGTACCGCAGTGTTTGCCAGTTCACATATTTAGTTTAAACAATTTTCAGGTAAAAAATTGGGCCGGCGAAAGGGGAACGCCACGGTTGTGAGCTCGCCACACTGACGCTTTTCAAACTTTAAAACCATCCGACTGCAGAAGAGGCTGAAAGGTGAACTAAAGACGTCCTTTGCCATCCATGCTACTTTTCTGTCTGCAGGAGGACCTGGAGCGCACTCAGCTCAATGTGTTGGCGGTGCAGGCCATCACCAGCCTGGTGCTGAGCGCCATGACCCTGCCCACGGCTGGCAACCCGGCTGTCAGCTGTCTGGAACAGCAGCCGCGCAACAAAAGCCTGAAAGCCCTGGAGACACGGTAGGCGTCCTGCTTCACGCCTCCTGCGGCGCACCCACGCCCACGTGCACAAACCAACACTCGGATCTTTCAGGTTCGGGAGGAAGCTGGCTGTAATACGGGGGGAGGTGGAGAGGGAGATTCAGGCTCTGGTGTCAAAGAGGGACAACGTTCACACGCACCACCCGTACCACGCCTGGGACCCCGTCCCCTCCCTGTCGGTGGCGTCTGCAGGTAAACGCGAAGGGCGTGGCTGCGTGGACGGCCGCAGCGGAGCGCAGGGCTCTCATGCCGGTGTTTGTGGACCTGTTTTCAGCAGGAACGCTCATCAGCCACGACAAGCTGCTGCTTCAGATCAACACCGAGAGAGACATGGGCAACATGGACTACAAGCTGGGGCAGGTAGGCCGAGCGGGGGCGAGAACGCCACGTGTGGAGGATAAAGCTGCTGCTGACTGCTCTGACCCGACGACACAGGTCTCCATCCATTCAGTCTGGTTGGGAAATAACATCACTCCACTCAGGGAGGAGGAGTGGGGGGAGGATGAAGAGGATGAAGCCGACACCCCTGCGCCCACCTCGCCCCCTTTATCTCCTATAAACTCCAGGTAAAACCTCAGCAGCGTGCAGGCGGTTGAGCTGTCATCCGTGAGAAGCTGTGCCTGCTTCTCCTCGTCGTGGCGCCGCCGTTCTTTGGTTTCTGTGTTTGGGAAGCGTTTGTGGCGTTTACCGTCATGTTTCAGTACTCAACAGTATAGGATGAGAACAGAGTGGTTGCTTTAGCAAACCAAAACGTCTTCAAAGTCCCACTCCCGTCATCTTTTGATCTATTTTCAAGGCGCTCCCAGTGGTCTTTTTTATTATGATGATGCTGATGATGCCGTTTTTAGCCAAAATACAAAAAAACCTTTGTCGTTTTCTAGGACGTCGTTGTTTCTGCCCAGCAGCAATAGAAATAATAATATGTGGTACAGTTATTTTTTCGGTTCGATTCACTTTTTTCACAAAAAGCAGACTTTTTCTGTCTGCAACTAACGCCATCCTCTGACTCCCCTCATTTGAGCATCAGTTAAAACAATAGACAGTCATGTGACACATTCGATTACAAACAACAAGAGACAGACAGACAGGAAAAGGAAGGACATTTAAGGAGGCACTGCATCGATTAACAGACAAACAGGGAACAAATGTGCAACCGTGAAATAATTAAAAGCTTGATAAATAAATAAAGACGTTAATTACATGAGTTAAAAAGTTAAAAACAGCTGAAGCTCTTAGAGCCTCCGGTGGGTTATTCCTCAAAGTTCCCGAAAGAAGGCCTCGCCTGTGAGTCCTGCTGGGGTCGAGATGAGAGATCAGAACCAACTAATCCTCCAGTTAGGACTCAGTTAGGGCTGAGGAGATCTGAGAAATACAAAGGTCCCTTTAGAAATGTGTCGCCAAATTGTGGGTGGGACTGTCGGTGCCATGCCATGCAGCCCCCTCCCCTTACTGTCACCCATAACTGAGAGCTCTCTGTTTACACTCTCTCCTGCTAGCTTACAGCCCCTCAGAGCCTCAACCTAACATTAGCGGTGCCATAAAAACAGCAGCAGCATCGGATCTGTCCATCCGTCCGTCCAGTTCTGGTCCAGATTCCAGCTCAGACCATGAAAACAAAGACGTTCATGGATCGTCTTCATCACTTTCATCACGTCCCGGCTGGATTACTGCAACTCTCTTTATCTCGGACTCAGCCAGTCGTCTCTCTTGCGTCTTCAACGTGTTCAAAATGCAGCTGCTCGTCTTCTGGTTGGAGCACGCCAGAGAGACCACATCACGCCGATTCTAGCATCGCTTCACTGGCTGCCTGTGCATTTTAGAATTCACTTTAAGATCCTTCTACTTGTTTTTAAATCTTTACACGGTCTTGCCCCGCTGTACCTCTCTGAGCTCCTCTCTCCCCATTCGCCGGCCCGGTGCCTCAGATCAGCTGATCGGATGCTTCTGGAGGTACCGAGGTCCAGACGGAAGCTCAGAGGGGACAGAGCTTCTGCTGTAGCCGCTCCAAAGCTGTGGAAAACTTTAGAGAAGCCCCTTCACTGTCCATTTTTAAAACCCGCTTAAAAACCCATTTTTATGCTCTGGCTTTTAACCCAACATGAGACCACTGTTTTTCTAACCGTTTACCGTTTTCTATAGTTTTATCTTCCTCTGTGTTTTTATTTTACATGTTTCAACGTTTGTCTCTTACTATTGTGTTCAGCACTTTGTCTCAACTACTGTTGTATGAAAGTGCTATATAAATAAAGTTGAGTTGTTTGTCTGCAGGTGGATGGATCGGAAATGGGCGGAGCAGGGAACTTGTAGCCCCGCCCAGCTCATTTTTCAAGGAGCCCTAATTTTAAGCTTCATTTTCTTTTTATAAGTCCTCCATCATCAGAAAAACGCCTCAAGAACATCCAAAAACAGTGTGTTTAACCGGAGTAGGCTTTGAGTGAGGCACAGGAGCAGTCGTCTGGTCTGAATGTTGTGGTTGGTGGGTGGAGAAGCTCCTTGATGCACAGGTGTGCGTGTTTTCCAACAGGAAACACCGGGCTGGAGTGGACATCCACTCGTGTTCTCAGTTCCTCCTGGAGCTCTACAGTCAGTGGCTGATCCCCGGCTCCTCGGGTCACAGGAGGACCCCCACCATCCTCATCAGTGAGGTGGTCCGATCGGTGAGCAGTGTGGCATCCTTTCACAGCTAAAGCTGATTCTGAACTCCAGAGATGACCCCGGTGTCCCCCGCGCCCTTTGACCCACAATAAATCCTCGACCACTTACGTGATCAACGTGATTCGGCTGATTTTAAGGCGGAGAATAGCGGTTTTTCATTTCAGCTTTGCAGTAATATGCAACCCATTTGTAACTTTAAAGCTCCAGTGTTAAAGGGTCCATCTTTGACCACAGCAGCAATGTTTACAGCAGGGGTGGGGGGCTCCAGGCTATAAAGGCTGGTCTGTCTGCACGTTTTCCAGGTATCTTTGCTTTACTTATAGCAGACCACCTGGATCAGGTGCAACACGTTAACATTAAAGATACAGCAACGACCAATCTCAGTACAAATGAACAAATCCAGAAACACGACGACGAAAGCGCAGACACAACTTCTGACAGAAAGGTTAGAAGTTATTTATTACTGTTTTCTTTATGTGGACATTAGAAAGACGTGAAACGGACCAAAAGCATTTCTTAATGGTATTACCACAGTAAAAATTACAACAGCGTTTAGCAAGATGAAGTTGTAGTAAGGACTTTCCCTTTCCGTTAGAAGCTGAGATTGTTTTTGTGATTCGGTATTTGCTGATTTACACCCAGATTTACTGTTGTGTTTCCGGACTCTGTAATTGCGTGATGTGCTGTTGTGTGTCAGTATTTGTTCATTTGTACCGAGATTGTTGTTAGTGCTTCAGGATTTGTTCGTTTGGACTGGGATTTGGGTCAGGGTCAGCATGTTGGTGATTAAACACAAACTTGTCTGTCTCTTGGGTGTCGTTCTCAAGAGTGCCGTATTTTCCGGACTATAAGTCGCCCTTTTTTTCATAGTTTGGATAGGGGTGCGACTTATACTCCGCAGCGACTTATATTAGAAATAAATGGAAATAAATCCATTGTTAGCCCTCCTGTTCTGTTCATTTGTGAGGAACAGAGATGATGTTCCTGGGTCAGTTTGATGTGTGAGGTATGTTTAGTGTTAAGAGTTTGTTAAGTGACTCAGAGAATCAGCAAACTTTTTTTACAGTAAGATCTTGAAGGCTAACAACATAATATTCTATTTTCCAATGATTTCATAGATTCAGGAATGAAATAAAAATGACAACTGTTTCTACAAATACAGGATGAAAACAGAGTATTAGTTGGCCAATGATGCTTCATGAAAGGAATAAATATGAGAAAGAATTACTGTGAAATTATGAGATAAACAGTCTGCTATGATTGTGTCATATGAGGTTGTGAAAGTTATTAGTTCTTGGTCTCAGATTTTGTCAAATAAATTTACTTATCTGTGTTTTTTTCTACTTTATAATGCATTTTTGGGCTGGTGCGACTTATATTCCGGAAAATACGGGTATTTGGTTTTACTTACTTCAGATGAGGATGATTGTGACTGCAGATAGTTAAGCCCTTTGCTCCAACTGTCCTTACGTCTGGATACAGACTGTTTGCACAAAATATCAAAGTCGTAGCGCTTTAGAGGGAAAATGTTTCGGCGCTTTTTTTTACTATGGGAAACAGATTGTACCAAACATGTAAACAACATGTAAGGGTACAATAGGTGAGACCCAGGCGTGTTGTACAGATTTGTCCTTTTATTTCCACCAACCAAAATTCTGCGCACTGCATAGTTTTTGTGGGAATCCTACGGACGTTTAGGTGCGTCCGGCATTTGCGTGCAGTCAGTAAGGAACCAGTACTCGCACCTCACTGATGAGCGCGGCATAGGGACGCCGTATGACAAAAGCGTGTTCAACTTCTGTTGTCCATACAAATACTTAATGACACGCATGACAATGGTACGTCCCATTTTCGTAGCGTCCCATAGCACGCACTGTCGTGGCGGTGCAAAAATCTGGTGAATCTAGCTCCAGGCTTTATCATTCCCAGTTCGATTCCGATACATGAAAGACTGGCTGGACACAAACCGCCAGTATTAATTTGTCCTTCACTTTTTAAATGGTTGGCACCCGTTACCACCCAATACATCCCTGCCGAATCCGAGTTCCTGATTGGTCAAAGTTCAATTGGTTTAACTTTCATCGCACGTTCAGTGGCCACGGGTTTTGTACGTAGAGCCTGAAAACGGACTAAAAAGCTTACAAGCTGCACTTACGCGCGTTTCCATAGACTTTTGGTAGGGAGTGGTCGCTTGAACGCGCCTTGCCGAGGCCAGGAGGTGTGAACGTAGCAAAAGGCTGAAAGTTTGTCCTTGACCATGGGTTTGTGTGTTTGTTTGGGTGAGTCTGGGAGGACGTCCTGAACGTCTCTTCTCCCTGTTCCCTGTAGCTGCTGGCGGTGTCGGACCTGTTCACGGAGCGGAACCAGTTTGACATGATGTTCTCCACTCTGATGGAGCTGCAGAAGCTCCACCCACCAGAGGACGAGATCCTGAACCAGTACCTGGTGCCCGCCATCTGCAAAGCTGCTGCTGTGCTGGGCATGGTGAGTCCTGCACACAGGGGTTTACTGGGGGGAGAAGAACAGAAGATGAGGTGAAACTGTACCTCTGCAGGACAAAGCAATCGCTGAGCCTGTGTGCCGCCTGCTGGAGACCACCCTGCGCAGCACCCACCTGCCCAGCCGCATGGGGGCCCTGCATGGGGTGCTGTACGTGCTGGAGTGCGACCTGCTGGACGACACCGCCAAGCAGCTCATTCCTACAGTGTCGGAGTATCTTCTGTCGAACCTCAGGGCCATTGCTTAGTGAGCACCTTCCTCCTTTTGAATGGATTCTGTCGAAGCCTCCGGGAGCCGATGGTAACGAGGAAACAGAAACGAGGGCGTCGTGTCTGATTCTGCCTGCTGTTTGTGTTTTGCAGTTGTGTGAACTTGCACAACCAGCAGCATGTGTTGGTGATGTGTGCAGTGGCCTTCTACATGATGGAGAACTACCCGCTGGACGTCGGACCAGAGTTTATGGCTGCAGTCATACAGGTAATGCGGTTCTGTGGGGAACCGCTGGAGTTGTGTTGGGTGGTGGACGCCTCGGAGGGACTGGAAACCGTTTAGAGGTCTGCTGCTGGTGCTGTGAAGGAGAGACGGTTTTTTTGCCACGTGCCTGACGTGTCGCTCATGCAGACCACGAGGCCACTGTGGATGCACTGGTGAAGTCAGCTGAGCGCAGACGTTCCCCATTTACCGCAGCACTTGTGTTCTGAAATGGACTCGACAAAATCCGCCAATTCACGGCAGTCAAACCGTCAAAAAAAAAAAAAAGAATGGGACCACGATCTTTTATGGGGATCAAAAACATATTTCAAAATTCACTAATGCAACCAAAACGCATGTGGTGGGATAGCCAAAGGAAGTTTGAAACTATTATGGGATGGCCATAGGACCTACGGCTTGGCGGCCATTTTGTGGCAAAGCGTGAAAGTTGGCATTTTCCCACAATATGGGAAAAGAGTTTTTGTTTTACCAGCTTAAGTCTACGACCTCGACCAAAGTCTTGTTGACCTTTAAACTGGGGACACGCCCACCATCTCGAATGAACCACCAAATGGTTCCCGGGCGCGGCTGTGTCTGCAGCTCACCGCTCCCTCAGGGGCGGGGTCAAATGCAGAGAACACATTTCACACACATAGGTGTGGGACAGAGAACAGATGGGACTTTGACTTTAAACACCCCCCAAAAGAAAAAAAAATAAATAAATATTCTTAGCACCAGCTACACATTTAAACTGCTAGAATGACGATTTATCGTCTTCTAACTACTCTAGCATTTTGGGAAGAACGTTGGTTTTAAAAGTTGTAGATTTTCAACGGCGTTAGCCTGGCGAGCTAGCAAAAGTAGCATTCCTCTACAAACGCGTCCATTTTGGAACGTTATTACCTTCATAAATATTGCATTAAACATTGCACTAACAGCGATGGACCACCGTATACTGAGAGAGCGACGTCTTTCCATCAGTTTTCTTTTTCCTCTCTTATGTCTCTTCCAGGAGACAATCCCAAAATTCTTTGACTGAAAGAAAAAAGGTTTGCACACATTCCTGACCCCCCCCCCCCCTGGTCCTGACTGTAAGACCAGGTCTCTGCTAGAAACGATAACTTTGGATGAAAGACACGCTGGCCTACACCGTGGTTTTCAGAGTAAACTATATCCATAAATATGATCATATACGACCTTTGGAACACTAAACAGCAATGCTTTTATGATCATTTCCCCACTAGCATGTAAGACGATTTGATCTCTGAGGCCCCGCCTTTCTCTCCTTGTGGGTGACATCATGCTAGAGCCGGCCTCAGCAGCGTGTCTGCGTTTCTCCCACAAAAACCAAACGACTGAACTTTTACAAAGAAGGACGTTCATATTGTTCATAGAAAATGAAAGCGTTTAGCCGATCACCGCTAGCTTCACGGAAAAGGTGGGCGTGTCTTTTAGCCTGGGGGTGGAGCTGGCAGCGCAGACTCTACCTGGAAGGGGCGGTTCCTCACGCTGTGACGTCACAATGTGAGAAGCCACTGGTTTGGGTGGAATGGGAGGGGCTGGTGCTCAGAGATGCATAATTGGATCAAAATACCACTTTGGGGTTGTTGTTTTTTAGAGAATTGAACATTATAATACATTTAAAAGCTGGAAAAAAGATGCTTTTACATGATATAGGCCCTTTGAAGTTGCAGAAGCAATGTGGAGGTGATTGCATGTTGTCGTGACAGCTGAAGGCTGCCTAATCTTTTGTAAAATAACAATATGCATTGCTAAAACTCATGCCCGTGTCCTTGTGTCCCTGTCAGTTGTGTGGGGTCATGGTGTCGGCCAGCGAAGACTGCACTCCCTCCATCATCTACCACTGCGTGCTGCGCGGGCTAGAGCGCCTCCTGCTGTCGGAGCAGTTGTCCCGCATGGACGGAGAGGCGCTGGTGAAGCTCAGCGTGGACCGCGTCAACACGTCGTCGCCGCACAGAGCCATGGCCGCCCTGGGCCTCATGCTCACCTGCATGTACACCGGTAAACTGCCGTCTGACGGCCCCGCCGGCTGGTGACTGGTGCTGCTGCAGCTCGCCTTAACGCTCACCTGCATGAACATCCGCTAACCCCTCACCGCACCGCGCTCTGTGTTCGTGAAGCCCTCCATCCTTTACCCCAGCTATGATCAGCTGCAGACGACGCGTGTAGACAGCATTTGTTTGTCTGTAGCTCTGCAGGTAAACCTGTGCTCACTCTCCGGTAGGGCTGGGCGGTATGGCCTAAAAAGAAAATCTCTGATTTTATTTTATTTTTTTCGATTTCCGATTTTTCCCCGATTATTTATTTATTTATTTTTTCTTCCCCCCGCCCTACTTAAGGAAAGCAATAAGTACAAACGGCAGACAACTTTTTTTGCTGCAGTTTTTTTGCTTTTATTTAATCAAACGCAAGACAAATGTAGCCGCCATTTCTGGTATGAATCATAACTAAGTGAAAACACTCTTGGAATCAAAGTTAAATATAAGATTTTTCTTCTTCTCACTCCCTTTTTTTTCTTCTTTTTTTCCTTGTCTTGTGTTACATAATTTTTGTCTTATTTTGTTATTCTATACTTGTTTCCACTTGTCCAAAATCAAAAGGTTTCCTACTTACAGTCCCAGCTTTGTTTTGAGATTTTAAATGAATTAATAATTTAATAAAACCCCCCATGAAGAAGATGATAAAGCTGCAGCTACGCTGTCACCCCCCCCCCCCCCCCCCGCATCACAAAATACCGGTACAAGTAATAATTACAACGCAGTATTCTTTATTAACAGATAACAGCAACAACTAACTATCTAACTAATGAACTAACCATACAGGCGTTGTGGAATGAATATGTGTGTGTGTTAGGGCGCGTGCATGTGGAAGAGGACTGAGCGCGTGCGAGCCTCGCGTGGCACGTTGCAGCGTGCCACAGCAGATGATTTGTTTTCTTTCTTGGGAACAAACTTCCCACTCTCACCGGTAGCCATGCTGTCGCGTGCTGTTTCCTGTGTGCTACGATGTTGTTGTTTGTCGCTTGCCACACCGCCGTGTAAAACTAGTACTACGGAAGCTCCGGGGAGCCAAAAATGCGCCATAACACAAAAACTCGATTTCGTTGTTTTTGAAATCGCCCGTAACAAAAAATGCAAATTAATTCATTCAGTCGATTTATCGCCCAGGCCTACTCTCAGGTGGTCAGGTGGAGCTGCTGATGGTCCTCAGCTTAAACCTCCAATGAGACAAGGACCACTTTGCTTTAAAATGATCTCCTTAGAAGAACTGGGTGGAAGGGTGCATGCCAACCCATCACCCATCTGTCTTACTTCACCTGGTAGCCGCTTTTTCCAGACCTCACTGCCCATTTTCAAAGGTCCAAGAGAAGGGGCAGACCTTCAAAAAAAAAAAAAAAAAAAAGACAAGTGTTGTGCAGCAGACACACCGATTGTTGTAATGGGATTAACGCCGTCAACCTGTTCCCAACACTGGTGCTGACAAGGCCGGTGGATTTGTGGGCATCGTTCCGATTTCAGCATTGGGAAAACGAATCCCAAACTTTGGTGCTGAGAGGAACTGACTCGCAGGGTGTGCGTTGTCTGCAGCGTCTGCAGCGTCTGCAGGGTGTGCGGCGTCTGCACCGTCTGCAGGGTGTGCATTGTCTGCAGCGTCTGCAGGGTGTGCAGGGTGTGCGGCGTCTGCGGCGTCTGCAGGGTGTGCATTGTCTGCAGCGTCTGCAGGGTGTGCGGCGTCTGCAGCGTCTGCAGGGTGTGCATTGTCTGCAGCGTCTGCAGGGTGTGCAGCGTCTGCAGGGTGTGCGGCGTCTGCAGCGTCTGCAGGGTGTGCATTGTCTGCAGGGTGTGCGGCGTCTGCGGCGTCTGCAGGGTGTGCATTGTCTGCAGCGTCTGCAGGGTGTGCATTGTCTGCAGCGTCTGCAGGGTGTGCGGCGTCTGCAGCGTCTGCAGGGTGTGCGGCATCTGCAGCGTCTGCAGGGTGTGCTGCGTCTGCAGGGTGTGCATTGTCTGCGGCGTCTGCAGGGTGTGCATTGTCCTCCACACGCCGCACACCCTGCAGACGCTGCAGACGCTGCAGCCACGTGTGATCTGCGCTTTCCTCTCCAACGGCTGCTTCAAAAACTGTTTGCCTGTTTTCCAAGTGGAAGTGCAGGAGATTGAAATGCTCTCCGTTCTTTTGGCCGTTTGACTAAACGCCGAAACTCTTTAAGGTGTGTCATCCCTCAACACGTGTGTTTGTGCGTTCATGTTTGCTGCCTTCTGTTGTTTCCTTCAGTGGACCCTACCTCTAACCCTAACGACGGCCTTTACTAACCCCAACTGCCCTCCAGCCCGTCGTTGGCCAGCAGCTTCTGTTCTGTGGTGCTCAACGTGCACGTAGAAGCGCGTTTGAGGCTACAGAGCAGGCTGGGAAGCCCTTTTGTTTCCAGCACCAGTCCCAAAAAAACACAAAATTCTAATATGACTGCTGTGATGAGTGTCCTGACCCCCACCCTAACCTGTACACGCTCCACCGGTGCCGCCGGTGCCACCCACCCCTCTGGTCTTCTCAGCGGTGCTTACGTCGGGCTCTGATGGGGTTAGAGGTCAGGTTGACTCTGCTGTAGCGGAGGCGGCGGCCGTCATGGAGGGTCATGTTGGTTTCTCCTTAGGCAAGGAGAAAGCCAGCCCCGCCAGCAGGCCTGCCCACCCCGACCCGCAGGCCCCAGACAGCGAGTCCATCATTGTGGCCATGGAGCGGGTCTCCGTGCTCTTCGACAGGTACGCAAGCAGACGTGCACGGCTGCAGATCGCTCTCGCGCCCGTCCGCTCGTCACTTTTGCTTTTCCTGTCGCTGCAGGATCAGGAAGGGTTTGCCCAGTGAGGCCCGGGTGGTGTCCAGGATTCTGCCCCAGTTCCTGGACGATTTCTTCCCTCCACAGGATATCATGAACAAGGTCATCGGAGAGTTCCTGTCCAACCAGCAGCCTTACCCACAATTCATGGCCACCGTGGTCTACAGGGTCAGTAGCAGAACGCATTTACAGCTGAGGCCGTGCTGACGTGTGGCAGCTAAACTCGCCGCTTCCTCCGAAGGATTTGACCAGAAAATCTCTGACATCACCCAAAAACATCTAATAGAGAATGGGTGGGACGGGCTGGAGTTTGCTCCACCCACCTTGTGGTGTTCCAAAAGTGATCTGGTTGTCCGTACAGACGTTAATGCAGGGGCGATTGATGTACCGACACCGCCAGTCCTGGATGAACAGGCCGATTTCAAAGCTCGGTTTCAGGCATGTCAGTCACCTCTGTACTATTGTAGCAAACCGTTTCCTCTTTCCTGGGATTGTGGGCGGGCTACGAAAGAATGGGTGGAGTCGTGAAGCGAAGCGTGCAAAGGTTGGCTTGCGCTTCACTGCAAAAGGCTGTAACTGAGCGGCATGATGGGCAGGACCGTTTTCACCGCACTGTGAAAACGGACTGTTTTCGGTGAAAACCTGGGGAATTCGTGTCGTCGTTGGTTTTTCTCTGCAGCTGTCATCGTGGCGGTAAAAGTCTGCGTTTGCTTCCAGCAGGGTTTAGGGACCCCAAAGCTTTTTCAAAGTACGGGACGCAGTCGTAGCTTGGAGCCAGTAAAACTGCTGACAAAGCTTTTTTTTAAACCGTCACTATCCAGCCTTTGATCTTTTTTCTGGTGGAAACGTTGAGTCCACTTAGAAAAATCTGCCTCCTGAGAGACGAGTCGCTCGCATCAGCTCAGCGATGAACGGAAAAACCAGCTGGAGTTTGGGTTTTCCTGGAAGCTTTTATTTTATGTCCCAGCTTTTGGAGGCCGTTGTTTGTTTGTTTGTTTTTTAGTTGGTTGACAGACCTGACACTCTCAGGCTGTCAATCACACCGAATGGCGATTGGCGTTCAGCACTTGAGGACGTTCATTCTGACAATGCACAGCTCCGAGGCCGTTAACCTGCTTATACCACGGTCACTTGCTAAAGAAATAAACATTCAACCAGTTTTTAGTCCTTTATTCTTGTTATTTCTACGGTCTGGATCGCTTTTTTCCCGGCGGTATATGGTCCGGCGATACATCTATGCTGATGATCACGATGTGTTAAATAAAGCATCAGATCAGAGAGGGAGTTCTCCTCTTCCCGCTTGTTTTTGTCCAGATGATGAAGGTAAAGTTTGTTTTGAAGGAGCAGCGCAGTGATACCGAGCATTCACTACTGTTTTAGGTGTGCGGTTATCGCCTTTTAATGCACACCCAGCAGCCAATCAGAATCGAGTATTCACCCGGACCGTGGTATAAACTTTATTAATCGCATAAGAACTATGGCAGCTCCAGAGAAAAAACCAAAGACGATACGAATTCACCGAGCTTTGACCGACGTTTTTACATTATTGATGATAATGTCTGTGTCTGGATTCCCGCCCTGACCCCTAACTACTACAACACTGTATAGTGCTGCACTATGTAGAGCCCTGGATTCCAACAGCCATCCGGACGCCACGCTCACTACTTTAGTTTTTAACGGTGGATGTGACGTCATCGATTTCACAGTTAAAATCTAGTTCATATGAGCGTTTTGAGACGATTTTTTATGATCCACTGTCTTCTGAAGATGAAAACATTGATAGTTTGTTCCGACACAATGCATTGTGGTCTATATTAGCTGATCTAGTGAGCGTCAATGCACACTGGTTTTTGGCAGAGACTTCTGGGAAATTTCTTGGGCTCTGGATTCGGGAATTGTAGATTCAGACAGAACTAGAAAATGGCGAATGCACCGTGCACTAGATAGGGGTTAGGGCGGGAATTCGGACACGGCCCCCGTCACACTTTGAATGGTCTGTTCCGTTTGACGTCCAGCGGGACGTTTGGCTCCTTTTCCTGGCTGGATTCAGGTTCAGGGGCAAACGTTGGGGCTCAGTTGTTGGGAGGGACGCGGCCTCTGTTCCTTTTCCCGCTCAAACCGCCACGCTCCTGTGGGCAGGTGTTCCAGACGCTCCACGCCACGGGCCAGTCGTCCATGGTGCGAGACTGGGTGCTGCTGTCTCTGTCCAACTTCACCCAGAGGACCCCGGTGGCCATGGCCATGTGGAGCCTGTCCTGCTTCTTCGTGTCGGCCTCCACCTCACAGTGGATCTCCGCTCTGTATCCTTGCCGGGTCCTCGTGGGCCTGAACAGAACCAAACGGGGCGTGGTGTTCTCCTGCACCTTCTTCTTCGGCTTGTGTCCATTTGTCCTTGACCGCCCCCCTGCCGTCTACCAGCCTGCCGCACGTGATCAGTCGAATGGGCTCCATGGAGGTGGTGGACGTCAACCTGTTCTGCGTGGTGGCCATGGATTTCTACCGGCACCAGATCGACGAGGAGCTGGACCGCCGGGCCTTCCAGTCCGTCTTCGAGACCGTGGCGGCGCCCGGCAGCCCGTACCACCGGCTGCTCAGCTGTCTGCAGTCCATCCACCAGGACGCGTCGCTGTAACGGCGCCGGTGCGGGCGTGCCCCGAGGCCGGGGGGCGCGCCCAAGGAAAGCTTGATCAGAAAGCCTGATCGTGCCGCCATCGCTCGTCTGTGATGGCGGCACGAGGGAGGGGGCAGAAGGTGTTTCCCCTCACCAGATCTACTCTTTCCCCCGTTTTCTCTGACAGGAAACCGGGTCCGAGCCACGGCGCCGAGCGCGGCCGGTTCAGCCAAGCGCGCCTGAGAGTGAAGGAGGTCCAAGTTCCGTCTCAGCTGAGCCGTTTCTGATTGGGAAGTGTTGGCTCCTCCCACTTTGCACTTTTTCATTGAAAAGACCATTAGAAGCAGAAACCAGTCTGAAGGATTTTCCCATCATGACCTGCGTAAATATTGTGAAATCAATCCTATATTTAAAGTTCCGTGTTTCCGCTTTCAGCGAGTTTGGACTCTGGGCTCACAACCCTGTTCGTTAGGGGGGGAAATGGTCGTCGGGACGCGGCGCTCCCGCTGTTTTATGATGATTTGTAGTTTTTATTTTCCCGCTCGCGTCCAGAATTAAACACAAAGTCTGTCACTGTTACGTTGGAGGACAGGAACTGACGTGTCGGCGAGAGAGGCGTGTCCTCTCTGAGGACTTACTCTCAGGATGCAACGCGTGACTGGATCAGTGTCATTGTAATCAGATTACTGTATTTCCCTTCATATCTTGTGAAAAAACACAGTTGTACAGCAACAAAAGCCATGACAGCGTGAGGCCTGCGTGACGGCGTGGAGGCTCAGGTGTTCCAGCGCGACGCCTTTTTATCCTTTTTCCTGAATGCAGGAAAGCGGCGAGCTTTTAGCTCATTTTTCTCTGTACAAACACCTGCCTTTGATGGTATCCGAGTATCTAAATGTCCCGTACACTGAGAGCATGCTCCGCCTCGCCGCTGCGGCGTGGAGGAGACGAGGACGGCCCGCGGGGAGCCCCGCCTCCGGATCCACTGCAGCTTCGACAAATCAAGACGAGGAAATGTAGCGGCGCCACGACGAGGGAGTCCTCGCCTCTGCTTTAAATATTGTTTTTGTCTCTGGTCATGAATTGGTAAATATTGCATCGTTATCTCTGTGCGGATCAATAAAGACTCGCCACTTGAAAAACTGTTCCTGCTTCCTGTTGTCACGCCGTAAGTAACGTGAACATAACGGAATCCTACAAACAGAGGTTGGATGTGAGTGGATTGTAGACGTGCAGCTGGGGGTTACCGTGACAACCGTTAGTGCAACATGACCATCAGTCCACCTGTAGGTCTGGGTCCAACACGGAGCTCTTTGGCATCAACTCAAGAACGCCGTCCCCACTGTCAGGCACGGAGGTGGAAGCATTATGGTTTGGGGGAGTTTTTCTGCACAGGGCTGCTTCTCTGTGTGGATGGGCGGAGCCATGTACCGTCAAATCCTGAATGAGAACGTCCTTCCCTCCACCAGGAGGATTAAATGGGGGGGTGGATGGGTCCCCCAACAGGATCATGACCCAAAACATACGAGACGACCAAGAAACAAAGAAGAAGAAGAAGAAGCAGCAGTGAACGTACAGTCAGGATGACAGACTGTCGGTTTACACGTATGTGGTCAAATCTACGGAGCCCCGTGATCTGACGTGGTTTTTTTCACGGCGCTCCGTAGGAATCTACAGTCAGATGGGGTTCAGATACGCGTTTCCTCTGCTCTATGAGGAAAAATCCGACATCAAAACCAACACTCTGCTCTGAGGAGGTGAATGGAAAAGGAGGCGGGGCTTCATTGAGATCACCTCCACAGGAGAGGAACCCCTGCAGGGAGTAATCCGATTACCTTTGAGGTCCTGCACAAAGGGCGTGTTCAGCTGATTGAACACGCTTCCCCTCTGGGTTTGAATGGGATGAAAACCACCAGCTCAACTTCAACCTCCGCGTTGCTCCTCCGTTTGAGGAGTTTCATACTTTTACTAGTCGTTTAGAAAATTCTGACCTTTATAGTTCAACCACTGTTGTTCTTATGAAATGTTGACTTCTTTAAATATTTTGCAACTTGAATTGGGGGGGGGGGGGGGTTCTTTTTTTTTTCTCTTTAATCTGGATGTTTTCTGGAGTTCTGTGTCCTTCCATCACTGAAGCGCTGGACCGGGGACACCAGAGCCCAGAAAAGCCCCCAGCCTCTCTCTCCTGTGGTCCCTGCTGGAGGGAACGGGCCAACGCCGGGGGTCCAGGCTCCAACGGGCCGCTGACAGGTGGAGTTTCTCCTTCTAGATCCCACTCTGCTCCTCGGCGTTAGGATATGAGGTGTGACCGACAGGAGTTAATCCTGCTTCCAGAAAAGCCCCAATCCGCCGAGCGGGACCTCCCAGAAGGTGTTCTCCCCCCTGACAGAGTCCATCAGTGATGTCAGCAAACGCAAAGCAGTTCTACAGGATCCACGGGCTCAGAATCCGTGGAATGAGGGGGGGAGGGGGGGGGGGGTCCGTGATGTCACCAGTTCTTCATATGGACATTTGTAGGTTTCTAGGTTTTCCACACAGAAACTGCTGTTTGATTAAAAACCCAGAGATATAATAGAGGATGCATTTAAAAATTACAGTATTTATGAGAGTCAATTAGTAAAATTCAAAGAAAAAAGTTTAAATTTTATGATAGTAGTTGCAAAATAATGGGGGGAAAAAAGTCTGAATTTTCTGAGAATAAAGTCGATAAAATTCTAAGAAAAATGCAAAAAAAAAGGTCATACAATTTACTTACAGGAATAAAATCCTAAATGTATGCATCAAAACTCCTGCTTGTTTAAAAATCAAATGTTACATTTAAAATGTTTTAACAAAGACAACAGAAGGTTAAATGTTTAATTTATGCTACAGACAATTCAGAGCAGTGGGATGAAATATAAAGCTTTTTCTCATAATTTGACGACTGTTTTTCTAAAATTCCGACTTTTATCTTTTAATTTACTGGCTTTATTCTCGTCATATTTTACTTTTCTCCGAAGTTTAAAACTTTATTCCAATAAAATTTTGACTTTTTATCTCATAACCGTTACAAATTCCAACTCATTAAATTGTAAATTTCTTTCATAATTTACTTTTAGTCAAATATTGACTTTTTTCTCATAATTTTCCAACTTTTCTTCTTGTCTAATTCAGATTTTCTTTCTTTTTTTTCCAACTTTCAGAAATGTTATGATACAGACTTAAACACATGAACCCTCACAATACCCCCCCCCCCCCCCACACACACACACACCACCCCAACAAACAACACAACTTCAGGGAATAAAAAATGAATAAAGAAAAGCTTAATAAAAGAGATAAATAAAAAGTGTACATCCATGACAGAAACTTTTCAGATGTGTGCATATTCAAACACGTAAAGACACGTACATCTACATATTTAAGTTATTAGGCTAAAACGCGCAGAAAAGGTGCAAAGTTTAGACTCAGGTTTTCACATCATTTGTAACGTGTCTACACTTCCAGAAACGTTTGGCAGCAGTTCTCCTCGCTGTATCTCAGTTTTTCCAGTTGTAACACAGAGAGCATTTCTCTAAGCTTTCCTATGGGGTCAAAATGACCCCCCCTTCCATTGATGTGTTCTCCCTACCATGACAAAGGTGGATAAAGGTGGAGAGGATTTCATGTAATCCATGGACACCAGTGAAGATCACAAATTATTGAAGAACAAAGGTTCAGAGCTCTGTCTAGTGGGTCTAGATGACCCTTCTCCCAATGTTAACGTGTCTAGGATAGAACAAGGGTTACATCAGGTGTGAATCCTTTCCAAGCAGAGTTGCCAGGACGTTTCTGGAAATGTGTGGCGGTTGAACCTCAAACCACCACACAGGTGTTAGTGTTTCTTTATTTGTCTTTAAATTAAAACACTCAGTTTTACTTACCATAAATTAACACTGGGTGCACACATTTGATTAATTAGCTTTAAGTGAGAAAAAGTAGTTTGTTCCCCCCAGGTGAGAGCCTCCATGGTGATCAGCAGAGCAGATTGGGACGTACCACTGGGGGAACTGCAGGGGTGCCAACTCCCCTCATGGACTTTATTTTTGCTTATTTAAAGGGAATTATTTAGTCTACTTTTTGTTGAAGACAACCTTTTATATTGTATGAATTTTGCTTTCTTGTTTTGCAATCATAGATTCACTAGTTGGATGTTTGATTTGTTAGTTTTCCCCTCCTTCGTGTGTCCAGTATGGTTTGTCCCTGTCTATAAAACTTCCCCAGGTTGTCAGTGCTGGGGGGCTGAGTCTGGTCAGGCCTGTTCAGTTTAGTCTGACTTGTTTTGTTTCATTTAGTTTTTTCCAGTTGGGCCCAAATTACTTTAGTTTTGCAACTATTTTTTTTGTACTTTTTATCCTCCTTTACGAAAAAAAAGACCAAACCCACACACACAAAACACACACACATATATATATATATATATATATATATATATATATATATATACATTATATATATATATATATATATATATATAATGTATATATATAAAGATCTATCAAAAAACTCCATCTTTGTCCATTGTCTGATTGTGAACCTTCACAAAATGTAACCTGAAGAGCTTGCTCCCATGCCAGCCTGGTCTTGGTCCATGAAAGCGGTTTAATACTCTGGACCGTGTGTTAAATGTCAGACGTGTTGCCGTTTGTCTGGGGGTTCAGACGTCCGTGGCGTCCACCTCCAGGCTGGACCCTGGCTGCTCCCCCATGTAGAAATCCAATATGGAGTCTCACTAATGTTTGCTGCCCAGCAGGAAGTAAGACATAAAGGCAGGTGAGCAGGCCTCGACCTCCGGCTGATCTTGGTATTTCGAGAAACATTTTTTCATTCTTGGAACGTTTCTGCACCACCTGAACCGTGAGATCATGTTCTCTATTCTTTGGTAAAAGGAACGGGATCCTAATTTGGATTTTTTTCAATATTTCCTATTCAATTAGTCATATTTTTCATTATTTATGACTTTTTTTTTTAACATAATTTTACTAAGTTATTGTAATTTTACATTCTGCTTGTAGAATTTAGATTTTTTTTCTTTGTTGTACAGCTTTGTTCTCATAAAATGTTGATTTTTTTTCTTTGTTGTACAGCTTTTTTCTCATCAAAGGTTGACTTTTATTCTCATATTTGGTATTCCTTCTCGTAAAGTTGTTGTTCTCTGAAGCTGCCCTGCATAACTTTTTTATTTCTGCTCCATCTGGGGCGACCCCCCCCCCCCCCCCCCCCCGTGCTGCCCACTCTAACCACCCCTCCTCCCCCAGTCTTCCTCCTCCTCCTCCTCCTCCAGGCCACTCGGCCAGATGGTGCGCTCTTTCTTTTGTTTACCCATCGGCCCCGGGTTGACCTGAGCGCCCGTAGCGACAGAGGCATGGCGGGGCCCCCGCAGCCCCTTCCGCGCGCTGCCCGGTGAGTCCCGGAACCCGCGCGTGACTGAGCGCGCACGCCTTTGGCGGCGCTTCCCTCAGACTGACCACCCCAGCCCCCGGCCAGCTGTTCCCGCTCCGTCCGTCTCTTTGTTGCCGTCAGTGGTCGGGCATGTTCGCGCGCACGTGCCTCCCGCTGAAACGCGCGCGTCGAGCCACCGCGCGACTTCCGTCGTAACCCACCTGAGGACCGCCGTCGCCACTTTTTATTCGCGATTCCTCAAGCGAACTTGTCAAACAGTGATCGGCACAACCGTTAACTTCATGATTGACAGCCGCCGCAGCCAATGAGACGCCGCGCAGGTCTGTGTACGGCGCCGTTGCCACGGTGACGGACCGACATTCCAAAGATGTGGAGCTCTGAGGGCGGGAGCAGTTTTCCAGCACGGGCGGGTGCGCGGCTGGAGAAAAACTTTTCGAAACTCCAACAACACTTAAAAAAAAAAAAAAAAAAACTTCTACAGGTGTTTCCGCGCGCGTGCGTCGCTCTCGTTGCCCTTAGAAAAAGCAGGAAAAAACGTTGCGGAGTCACAAATCTGCGTCTGACGCGGTCAGGAATGAGCCGAGAGCCTCACGTTACCAACACGAACACATCTACAGCTCAATGCCGTTTCACGGCACGCGCGCTCACAGGTGCGTCTCCACGTCCCGCCCTCTACCTGCGCGTGTCGTGACGTCACACAGGAAGGTCTTTAGGGCGCGTGCCAATGAAGATCTCCTACTGAAAGGCCCTCTGAAAACAAGGAGATGGTATCTGCCTTAGTCTGATCAAAACTGGACCGTACCACTTTTCATCCACACAAGTTAAGGACAGTGACCAGGACAACAGTGGCGTCTCCTGCTCCTCACTAACCTCATGAGGTTCTGAGGCGTTCCACTCTTCCACAAGTTCTACATATGGTTTTGCCGGGTCACTTGGGGTCCGATCATTCAGTCTCTGCTTCAGCTGGTCCTTACGTGCTCTATGGGGCTCAGGTCAGAGGTCATTGCTGGTCACTGCAGCCGTCGTCGTTCATTCAAGTCAAAGCGGTGGAGTCGGTTGTGAAGGGTTAGTCGGAAACCCCTCCCATCTGGTAAACGGCCTGCAGCTGTGTGGCGTTGGCTAACCACGTCTGAGGTCAGAGAGTGGTGGTCTGTCACAAACTCTGACAGTAGTTCTGGGTCTCGATGCTGATGACCTGACCGCCTACCACCACCTGAAGGGTCTTCTTGCTATGAATCCGGTTTAAACGTTGGTTATCTTGGTGTCTAACGATATCATCACATCTGGTTCCAGCAAACAGGAGTGTTTCCTCCCTTTCAACTGTTTTCATGCTTGTTTGAGTGTTTGTGTTCAGAACCTTATCAGACATCTGCAGTGCATCAGCTCTTCAGAGGAGAAGCATGCAGGTATCTCATCACGGCTGCTCCTCTTGTCTGCAGGTTACCCGTCTGGAGGACTGTGACAGGATGGGGCTGCTGACTGGACGGTGTCAGATCTGAGGCCTGCTTTACACCCATCTGCTGCATTTGGAGCCGCCGCTCCGTTTTTCGAAGCTGCCTGACAGATGAAAGGCTCCGAGCGTCTCTGTCAGTAAAGACAAAGTAGACAAACTCCCCCCCAGGACAAAGGGGGGATTCCTGGTACCATGTCTTGGCAGGTGGAGGGCTCAACCAAGAGGCGCCCCTGTGGCGGAGCTGGACTCAACCTGCCGTCCTCCTCGTCCACACAGCCCGGTCGTATTCACACGGTGGAGGTTGCGAGGGGGAGGACAGGCTACGGCTTCACCCTGACGGGTCAGAGTCCGTGTGTCCTCAGCTGCATCCTTAAAGGCAGCCCCGCAGACTACGTGGGCTTGCACTCAGGGGACTACATCCTCGCCGTCAACGACATAAACGTCTCCAAGGCGTCCCACGAGGACGTGGTGAAGCTGATTGGACGTTGCTCTGGCGTCCTGAAGCTTGTCATCTCAGAGGGAGACTGCAACTGGCGACACTACCGGCGTACCTCTGGAGGACGCCACCAAAGCAGCAACACGGCGGCAGCGTCCTACCTGGACTCCTGCTCGAGTGACGATGAGCTGGACGCGTTCTATGACTACGGCAGCCACAGCAGGGCAGGCTGCGGGGCCCGCGCCGCGCTGGGCAAAGCCCCGCTGGATTCAAAGCAGCTGGGCATCAACAGAGCCGAGAAGGTGGTGGCGGAGCTTCAGTCTGGAGGAATCTTTAACATGATCTTCGAGAACTCCAGCCACTCCTCCAGCAGCTCGGACAAGGACAGGCCTGGAGTCGGCTGCAAGTCCAACCCACACCGCCTGTCCGAGCCGGAGTTCCCTCCGTTCCACTCTCGTTGCCAGAGCAACCCCAACCTTCTCTCCAAGGAGGAGATGGCCCATGTCCTGAATGACGATTCCGTGTTCCTGGAGTCCGACGTTCGCCACCTCCACCTTCAGAACCACGACGAGGGAGACGTGGACGTGGAAGGAGGTGCCTTTGGTCTAGAACCTTGCGAGGACATCGTCAACGTGGGAATGATCGCCGGCTACCTGGGCTCGATCGAGCTGGCCTCCACAGGAGCGAACCTAGAGAGCGACAGTTTGCAGGCCATCAGAGGAAGCATGAGGCGCCTCCGGGCCGAGCAGAAGATCCACTCTCTGGTCTTCATGAAGGTGGGCCTGATGCTTTAGAAACCAAAGCCCTTCATTCGATGAAGTCTCTCTTTGCTGTTTTTAACAAACAAGCAACGATTTTTAACAAATGAAATTCCAGTTTTTATCCCAAAAAAAGTTTAGTTTTTGGTCAAATTAGTTGTGAGATGTTAAAACGCCTTCATGTGGAATCCTCATCAGGTCATTGAAGCACACAGTGGAATCATCAAATAAGTATTTGATGCTGATTTAGTTAAAAACCGACAGTCTGTCCTCCTGATGGTCGGTTTTTTTGGACAGTAAGATAGAAAATCAAGAAATCCACTTTAAAGAATTGAAATAGTTTTATTTGTGTTTGACTGAGGAAAATGTGTATTTGATCCCTTAGTAACCATTCAGAGTTCTGGCTCACACCGACCAGTTAGACTCTCCTTATCAACCTGTCTGTCCCCTGTTTGAACTGGTCACCTGTAGAAAAGACACCTGTCCACAGAATCAGTCCATCAGACTAAAGAGCTTTCAGTGGATTTAAGGGAGAAGATTGTAGACCTGCACCACACCAGACTGGACTACAAAAAGCCTCAGCAAGAAGCAGGAGGTTACCATGACAACTGTTGGTGCAACATCACCATCAACCCACCTGTAGGTCTGGAGCTCCAAACCAGATCTGACCTGGTGGGGTTTCTGTGATCGTGAGAACAGAGAAATCAGGAGTTAGTTGATGATCTCACTGGTGATGCTTTCCATGGAACATCTAGCAGAGCTCACAAAGTCCCCCCGCTCTAGAAGACACATGTGCAGACGGAGGAGAAATGCTGCCTGTGACCCCAAGAACGCCGTCCCCACTGTCAGGCACGGAGGTGGAAGCATTATGGTTTGGGGGAGTTTTTCTGCACAGGGCTGCTTCTCTGTGTGGATGGGCGGAGCCATGTACCGTCAAATCCTGAATGAGAACGTCCTTCCCTCCACCAGGAGGATTAAATGGGGGGGTGGATGGGTCCCCCAACAGGATCATGACCCAAAACATACGAGACGACCAAGAAACAAAGAAGAAGCAGCAGATCAGGGTCATGGAGCGGTCCAGCCGGTCTCTGGACCTCAGCCTAGAGAGAGAGCTGAAGCTCAGGGTTGCTAAGCAACAGCCACCAAATCTGAATGATTTAGAAATCATCTGTGAAGAAGAGTGGAGCAGAATTCCTCCTGATCTGTGCAGAAACCTGATCATCAACTACCAGAACTGTCTGCTTGATAATGGGGGTTCTGCCAAGAGGGATCAAATACTTGTTTCCCTCGATCGAATGCAAATACATTGATATCAATTCTGTAGTGGGTTCCTCTTTGTGATTCTCTGTGTCTCGCTGTTCAAATGAGCCAACCATCAGGATGACAGACGTCAACTTCTTTCTACAAAATCAGCTAATACTTAAGATCAAATACCTCCTTCCTCCACTGTGGCTGAAATTATTTCCTGAGCCAGAGAACAGGAACTAAGAGGGTAAATCTTCATCAGGATCATCAGTGTTCAGTCCCGGCTGCATAGCACGGCCTGTTGGTTGTGGCAGGTTGCCGTGGTTACGGGTGCTAACGCGTGTTCATTGCGTCTACCAGGTCATGCATGACAGTGTGTGCCTGTGCAGTGACAGGGGTCAGGTGCTGGCCACCTACCCCTGCGGAAAAGCTGGCGTTCAGCGCCTGCTGTCCGGACGACCGGCGATTCTTCGGGCTGGTCACCATGCAAGCCACGGACGACAGCGGCCACTACAGCAATGGAGGAGAGGAAGAGGGCGGGCTCAGGACCTCGTGTCACGTGTTTATTGTGGACCCTGAACTCTGCCACCATCAGGTAAAAAGACCGGCAACAGAACGCCGCGTCACTCATTCAACAGTTTGCAGTCGATTTGTATAGTAGAGATTTGAGTTCCTTGGTACTTTATTGGGAGGGTTGCAAAGGCACCGGTGGTCAGTGAGTGTAGTCCTGCTAAAAGGGGAAGGTGCAGGATCTCTGGACGTCTGGGGGGGGCACAGAACCCCACATCTGTGAAGAGGATTGAGAGGGAAGCTCATGCTGATCCTGTTCAGTGAAGAAATCACAGTTCGCTCAGGACAGCATGGGTGCGGGAGTGTCATGATTAGAGGCACGTCTTTGGCTTTCAGCATGAATGATAATGACTTCAACATAAAAAATAGATCCGAATTTAAGACAGTCTAGTGACTTTTCCATGGCCTGGTGATCAGACCTCCACTGAGGGAAGTAAAGCTGATTTTCAGGTCCACCCGTCCCAGATGTCCAACTCAGACTGTTGACCGTCCGTTTCAGGTCTCTGCAGAGCTGAACGATGAGCTATCAGTGCCTGTAAATGAGACCTGGACTGAGTGACCCATCCCCCCTGATGTTTTAAACGGGAAGTACCCATGTTCTTCAAAAATCCAAAATAGACTTCTGCAGAGAAATAAACAGCTCAGTCCTTCTATTGCTCTGTTTGTGTTTTGAGCATCTTCTTCATAATCCTCGTCTTTTTTACGCATCTTGTTTTTCTTTACTGCAAGTTGTTCGAGTTATAAACTGACCAATCGGATGCCTAAATAAAAGTAGGTGGAGCCTGCCGGTCCCTCACATCCCGCTTTCAAGAGGTGGGGGTGCGGACTTCCAACAAGCTCACTCTCGACTGGTGAGAGTGGTCGCCATAGAAACAATGACTCGGACGCATCCATGTTGTTTGGTTCCAACATGGCAGCGTGCGTATCATAAGAAAAATGGCAACTGAATGGACTTTGTTTGGTCGGAGCAGGAAGTGATGTCACTCACTCAGTCCAGGTCTCATGTACGGACTATGACCATTTGATTATAGGATGGTGCTTAAAGGTTTCACTCTTCCAGCTGCTCCCTGTCGTACCTGCAGGTCCACGTGGGAGTGGCCCGGAGGTTCGGCTTCGAGTGCACCCCCGACCCAGACACTGGGGGGTGCCTTGAATTCCCCCCCAGCTCCCAGCCCCTCCTCCAGTTCATCTCTGTTCTGTACCGGGACATGGGCGACAGCATCGAGGGGGTCCGAGCCCGCGCCTTCCAGGACGCGGACAACGACGCCCAGCAGAACCACAGCACCAGCAGTAACAGCGACAGCGGCATCGGGAACTTTCAGCCGGAGGAGAAGAGCAACCGGGTGCTTTTGGTTGACCTCGGAGGCCCCCACAGCCACAGCCACGTCCCCGGCATGCGCCACTGGAACAGTCCACCTTCGTCCCAGCACGTTTGGAGCCCCACCTTGGGGGCTTCGGCCTCTCTTCCGCCTCCCCCTCCCCTCCTGAGAAACGGCCACTACCTTCATGACCCCCACCTGGCCGACCTCCCCCACCCTCTCCCCCTGGCTCACCCTGATGTCCCTGGCAGGCATTTGCGAGGCATCCACCCACACCACTACTCCTCTGGGAAGCTGGGAGGAGCAGCTGGGGGCGGAGACAGGAGGGGCGGGGGAGGAGCCTCGGGCCCGGACCCTCAGCGCTGGCTGCCGGTCCACGTGCTGAGAGACTGGCGCCAGCAGCACGGCCACCTGCCAGGCCCGAGCAGCGACCAGGAGTCCTACGCAGAGTCCACCGACGGATGGTCCTCAGCCAACTGCAGCACCCTGCCCCCGCCCATGAGCAAGATCCCAGCCGACCGCTACCGGGCCCCCCTGGCCCCCGGAGACCACCTGCAGCCCCCGGGGGGCCACCACCCTCCTCATCCACCTCACCCCCACCACCAGCGGCCGGTCGCACAGAAAGATGAGTGGGCCAAGAAGCTCTTCGGAGGCGGAGACCGCGAGCGGGGCAGAGCTCGGCGGGGCGACAGGGAGAAGAAACGGAGCTCCAAGGAGGGGGAGAAAAAGGTACGGCGCTCCTTTCTACCTTCATTTCAGGTTTTGCCTGTGTGCTGTGAGAGGGCTGTGCTAAAACTGACAGGGACCTGAGAAGTCCCAGCAGACCCCCCCCCCCCACACACACACACACACACACATTCCTGCTGTACGGCGGCGGGCCGGTTATTGACGCCATAAATCCTGTGGTCATCGCTCTGCGCTCCAGACTGCTTCCATGGAAAACCCTCGTCTGTGAGCAGAGCCATCAGCATGAGTCGTCCTCCGGTGTCAGATCATGTATTATGCAGCAGACGGACGTCCACTCTCACCTGAGAGACGCCTGTTCTCACCTGAGCGAGCCGTCAGAGAAGAGGAGACGTCATGGTTTACCTGCAGGTTTGCTTTTCCTGACGCAGAAGTCCTCTTCTGAATGGAAGTGTCCCGGCGCCCCGCAGGGGAAGAGGGTTGTCCTCAGGCCGGCCCACCTCTGTCTTTAACCTGTTGTGCACCAGGTGAGGTACGTGGTTCGATTCCCCCTAAAACACGGTTCTGCCCTGCAGCCGTGCTGGACCGAGGGATCGGATGGTTTTTGCAGTTCTCCTGTCTTTCTGCACCTTTGCGCCTCTTAAAGGGCAAAAAAAAGTGAGAATCCATTAAATAAACCAAAACACACATGTCGGGGATGTCCAAAGGCAGTTTTGACTTTATTATGGGATGGCCAGGGTGAACTACAGCCTGGCAGCCATTTTGTGATAAAGTGACGTCACGTGACGTCACCAGGGGGCGCCAGTGTATCACAGCAGCTCAGGTTTTTGAGGTTTGGCGGGAAAATTGGGATTTTGCTCAAACGATCTTAACAAAATTTAACCGAAAAGCCCCCAGTTTAAAGGGTCTGAATCATGCAAAATCACCTTTTTGAGCTTTTATGTCTTTTTGTAATGTTCATTCCTCACAGAAAACAAACCCAAAGTGGTGTTTTGATCCATTCATTCATTTCTGAGGATTCTTCTGAGCACCTATGGAGTCCTATACTGTTCATAATTAAATAAATAAATATTTAATTCAATAAATAAATATGACCTCATGCAAATACACAATCAACCAATAAATCTGTCATAAATATATAAAAAGATCATGAAATGGTGAAAAAGCTGCACACTAATTTTAAATTAGCAATTATATTATTCAATATATTTCATTTTGCTTTAAAATCCTGTTCATTATTTTAAACATTTTAAATATTCATTTTTAATCATGTTGAATATTATTATAATTCTACGTCTTTTTTCAGAAGCTCGTATTTCAAAATCAATATTTTCCAAAGTATCTTTGTTTTTATTTCATGTTGCTGTTTTTCACAATGACTGATTTATTTCATGAAGAGCTTTTTCAGGAGACTGAGTCTGTCTGTCAATCAAACTAGACAAGGCGGGGACACTTTTATGATTGGCTGCTCCTTTACTCAGACATGAGCAGCAGCACCCTGACTACATCGATGGAAGATGCTTCAGCGAACGTGACAGCGCAATGCACACCCCTCAACACTAGGGGGAGTGTGCACCTCTGCACATCTACAGTGTTACAATAAATGTGGCAGTTTTGGTTCTAAATTTGCGGATAAAAATGGCTTTGGGCGAGTGTGCATAATTCTGGTGATTTTGTGGTCAGTTCGGCAATTTTCATCTTCTCATGAACATCTAGTAGTGGCCTTAGTTAGGCTGGGTGGCTGTTGGAGTTCCACTAAGCTTCTATGACCTGGAGTTCCATAAACGCACCATGCCGCCTGTGGGAGGAGCTACCACTAATGTTTTTTAGCCTGATAGCCACACGGAGCGGTGTCTGTGCCTATCTTTGTAACAATGCATGGGTGCACAATGCAGACGGAGAATGTTGAGAGATCAGGTTTATTTGTTTTGAATAGTTCCACATGATAACAATGTGTCCATGTTTGAGTTCATGACATCATCAGAGAGTCTCTGCTTCAGCTCCTGCAGTCAAAGCACATCTAAATTACGTGTAAATCAGAGCGCCCAGCAAGTGTGTGTGTGAGCGCAAGTTAGGGGTCTGTTGCTCAGTTCCCTGGAAAAGTAATGATAAAAAAAGGTTTCCTCCAAAGTACAGAGCCTGATTCTTGGGGTCAGCTCTGGCTGCAGAATTGCTCAATCAATCCCGGATCTTCGCTGCGTTTTCCGACCACGGTCAGAAACGTCATCGCAGGAAAGGTTCAACATTTTCCCAGGAGAGAAAAATAAAACCAGAGGATCTGATTATAATCATGGTCTCAATGAAAATAGAAAAATATCATAAGGTTCAGGAGGCTGAGCAGGCTTGTCCCGCTTTCTGCAGCTGCCTGGTCTGACTGTCGGTCCGCCAGCTCGCCTCTTCCCAGCCGACATAAGGCACGATGTGAGCTCTGTGAACGGCGTGAGAATGAGGAATGTTTCAACGGACGACTTCATGTGGACGACCGGAGCTCCTCTGTGGTTTGGTCCACACAAACCCTCAAACTACAAAAACAGAGTCGTCCATGTTTGCATCTTCTGCAGCAGACAGATTGTTCGTCTCTATTTGATCTCTAATGTCAGCAAAGCCGTGCAGATATCACTGAAACGTGCCGTCTCTCTGACTGGCACACCACAGAGCGGGTATCGAGGAATATGAGTCGATTTCCATGGATGAGCCAATGAGCGTTTAGATCCCGCCCACTTTCACTGATTGACAGATAGACTCAGTCTCCTGAAAAAGCTCTTCATGAAATAAATCAGTCATTGTGAAAAACAGCAACATGAAATAAAAACAAAGCTACTTTGGAAAATATTGATTTTGAAATACGAGCTTCTGAAAAAAGATGTAGAATTATAATAATATTTAACATGATTAAAAATGAATATTTTAAAATGCTGTTTTAAAATAATGAACAGGTTTTTAAAACAAAATGAAATATATTGAATAATATAATGGCTAATTTAAAATCTGTGTGCAGGTTTTTCACAATTTCATGATCTTTTTATATATTTATGAGAAACTTATTGGTTGATTGTTTATTTGGATGAGGTCATATTTATTTATTTAATTAAATATATATTTATTTAATTATGAACAGTATAGGACTCCATAAGCACCAGCCCCTCCCAATCCACGAAAATGACTGGGGTCTCACATTCACATGTATGAACGTGAGGAACCGCCCCTTCCAGGTAAAGTCCACTGCCAGCTCTGCCCCCAGGCTAACACACAAACGACCACTTTCAGCCAGCGGTGATAAGATGACTCATATTTTATAAGAACAATATCCACATCCATCTGTCGCAAAAGTTCAGAAGTTGTTTGTTTTTGTGGGAGAAATGCAGACACCCTGCTGAGGCCGACTCTAGGCTGATGTCATGAAATGGGTGGCACCCACAAGGAGCTAGAGGCGGAGCCTCAGAGATTGAGTCGTCTCAGTTCTGGTAGGAAGATGACCGGCGTTCTTCACATCACGGCGCCGCCACAAGTGCTGTCCAAATTCAACGACTCCTTCAAATGTGGCCAACGAATTCGGCCTGCTTATTCCCCATTTCAAAGAGTGCTCTGGCGTATCCTTCTATGCTGACCATATCCCAAGATTAAAAGTTGGATCAAATAAGCCGGGAAAATGTTGAGCTGCATGCCTGGTTCACTACCCCTCTCTGTTCTGGACTCACGGTTGCTAAGCGACGGGACATTCGCCATTGGAACGGCTGGAATGATCTGAAGGCCAGACTGGTCCATATTCACAGCCGTTAGAATCCGACCTATCCGCTCCACGAAGGTCGTCCGGTAAGGCAGCGGCCATTGAATTTGGACACACCCACAGGCCCTTTAAGTCTACAATAACTACTTTTTTGTTGACCTTTAACCTAGGGAAGAGGAAGCCATCTTGAATTTTTTCTGAAAAAAAAAAAGAGTCTGTAGTACTTTCTACAGATGTAAACTGGTCCTAGTGATCTGGATCTATCGCCTCCTTGCTGTCATTAGGACACTAGTTGGGAGAAATCGTGGATTTTAACGTTTGTAGAGTTTAAACAGCGTTGAGCAGCGGATTTCTCCGGTTATTCGCACAGCTTGAACTGGACATTTTGGGAAAACTTAATATACAAGTTGTTGGCTCAAGCTGAACGAAACCGCACGACATACAGTGTGACCATACGTGAAAAGTGGGTGTGGTTGACAACCCCCCCCACAAAAAGTTAGCTTTGCTGATAAGAATGACATCGACCTGTTTGTCACCCCAGACAACCAATAAAGAAAATGGTTGCTACTAGGGCTGAACGATATGAGCTAAACTTGCGATATGCGATATGAGTGATCAATATTGCGATAACGATATAATTTACGGTATATAAACAAATAGCAAATTAACCAAAAACATCATTTCCATTTCACTGCAACAGCTTAAAAATTATACTCCAAATGAGCCTCGTCGACGTAGGAGGCAAACCTCTAACATAAAAGGGCTCATCTGATTGGTCAACAACGTCAAGGGGTCCATCCAATTGGTCAAATGCATAAATGAATTTATTTGGATTCGTTAAATACTTCAAGCTGCCATAAGATTGTTTTAGCACATTTAATGTAACCATTTATTGCGATTTTTGCTGACTTTTGTGATATGGATATTGCACTGCTTGATATTGCGATAACAATAAATTTGCGGTATATTGTGCAGGCCTAGTTGCTATGGAGATAAAACTTTTTGACTGGGATGGCAGGCGCAGAAGGGGAGAGTGAGGGGCGTGTAGCAGCCGATCCGCCTGTGAGGGCGGAGTCTAGAGGGGGCGGCGAGGGCAGCAGTGGTTAGTTCCTGCAACAAACTTTTGGTTTTTATCGTTAGTTCTCTTACCTCAGGTTGGATTTATCTTTTTATATGAATACTTAGCAATATATTCATTTTTTTTTAATCTGTGATCACTTAAACATATTTATTGAGGACTGTGACAAAGCGTTATATCCACCCTGTACATACTTACTATTTGCAGCTTTGCATCCAAAAACTTCTTCCTGGGAAGTCCGAGGACCTTGAATCATTCTGCTCCTCTGAGTCAGCAGAGAAGCGTCATTTAGAGGAACCTTTAACGTCCAGTCGCCCCGAAGAACAGAATCCTCTAATCATTCTCAAATAAACCTCACTTAACTTGTTTTTTTTTAACTGAAGGACGCTCTGCTGCTGTCGGTCAACTTGATGTGACAGCTCAGCTGATGAGCTGCTGGATGATCCTTCAGCTTTTTGCGGGTTCTTGCATCGTTGCAATCAATTTAAATCGAGCTGTCAATCATCTGTGGGTTGGATATTTTTTTGCACCTCTCGATTTGTCCGTGCAGACTTGGAGCTTGTTGTGTTCTTGCTGCCACATGGAGGCGCTGTTTCTCTTCCCCTGGGAGGCACAGGAAGCAGGAGTGGCATTATCTGGAAGAGGAGGTTATTCAAAGCTCGCCCCTGATTGCAGTTTGGATGAGCAGAGCCACAGCTGAAGCTGGATCTCAGGAAGTCGAGGCGTTCCTCCTGTGGATGGCATCACAGTCTCCTAAAGCAGAAATTCTGTTTCCTTAGATCCATGCGGCCGTGGGCAGGTCTGCGGGTCTGAGAGCGCACAGCGGTTCTGGAGCCGTGGCTCCCTGCTGTAAACAGGAAGGATGCTTGTTTTCGCCGTGACATCGATAATGTGTGTGTTTGTGTGATAAGAGCTTTCCACAAAAATGTTCTCCTTTACGTTTGTCTCGGAAAGGATCTCTGATGTAGTTACGCCCAAAACGTGCACTCCGCTACCCCCCCCTCACCCCTCACCCCCACACTCCGCCCATAAAAACCTCATTTTGGCTTCTTAGTCGGATGTTCTGAAGGCAGCGAGTGTTTGCGCCCCTGTGGCTGCTGACGGAAAAGGAACGCATGCAGGAGGACGGCGTGACTGGGTTTCCTGGCAACCGCCTGGTGAAATGCAGACACCTGTCCTGGTGTCGTTTGGACAGGTAGCAAACAGGCTGAGAGTAACCCACACCGATCAGGACGTATGATGACAACAACCCTGTTTATTGTCTGAAACTCTGAAACATTATGAAAATATTTTAAATTCACCATGAAAGGGAATGTATCCATGTATCTATTGTCATGATATTTGAAATAACAAATTACACCTTGAAAGGATTTCCTGTGGAAAAAAACAACACTTTGGCCTTTAGAGCATGGGGGGAGACTAAGATATGAACCCAGTAGTTAAACATTTTCATAAATAATACATTTTTGGTTCTGTCCCGCGGCCGTCCTGGACTGAAGGACCAGATTGTTTTTGCAATTCTTCCTTCTTGCAAAAATTTCTTCCCTGCCACAAACTCAAACATTCACCAAAACCTACCGGCACCTATTACCCATTGAAAACACATTTTTTACGTAGTGAACGACCCCTCCCACCCAAAAAAACCCCCCAAAACGATGACATCACATCAGGAGAAACCATCAAAAAAAATCAATGGGGCCAAAATCTCTTATGGGGCTCCAAAAATATTTCAAAACTTCACCAATGAAGCCAAAAAAACGTGTGTTGGTGATATTCTAAGAAAGATTCCAAATTATTATGGGATGGCCATCTGCTGGCCAGCATTAATCTCCAAAACATCTATCACGATCTGTTCCTCTGAGGGATTCATACTGATCCATGCTGGTCCCAAAGAGAACCTCAGCATCTTCATCTCTGCATCTCTGATCCAACAACATGGCTGCTCTCACCACACATTTCACTACACATCACAGTGTCATCTGCAAACATAGAGATGCCTGTCATCTGTCAGTCTGTCCATCATCACAGTAAACAGGGTGGAGCTAGTCTTTGGTGCAGTCCCACCTCCACCTCCTCTGTCACACCCATAGCCCCTCCTCACCACTGCCTTACATCCATGTTCTGAACAACTCCAGCGTTCTCGGTCACTCCGGCCTCCCTCATCCAAACAACAGATCCTTCTGGCCTTCTCACTTTCTCAAAGAACTTTTAGTCACCTGCTTTTGCTTTCTGTCCTCAGGCAGGTCGTTTCCGAGGCTTGACGATGGGATTCCCTCCTCTCCAGCAGCGCTCCTCAACCAGACGCTCTTTTGGGCGCTCCAAACGTCAGAGCATTGCTCGATCCCTGGACGACTTGGAGGTGAGGATGATTTACATTCCAATGCTTCCCTTTCCTCTCAGCTGCTGAATAGGGAAGCCGAGGGGGTTGGAAGTGCCAAAACCTGGACTGACTTTAGATATCGCTCCTCAGTTTCTAGCTTGAGGCAAATCTGTCCGCAGGTCACTGCTGCTGCCCCCTGATTTTTACATGA